>JABACO010000021.1:6178811-6316311 GCA_013339895.1 Ephydatia muelleri
CATGACTCATGGGCAGATCAGAGATATATGATGGTATCTTGTTTCCTGTTAAGAACTGAGCCACTTCATTGGAGAAGTGGTTGCAGTTGTGCTCCAGCAGATGGTACGTTTCAGGACTGTTGATTTAGAATGTTCTAAAAAAAAGAACAGATTTTGTGGCAGGACAATAATAACCCACAAGTATTGTGAGGAGATGTCATAAAGATAGTCCATGAAGACATCTTCTGGGATGCTTGTGGAACCAAGATCCACTTTTTTGTCAGGAGATCCCAGCATGGGCAAGGTGCCCTGTGGTTGAATGGAAGAGTGATGCCAAAGCTACAGCCAACCAACCAAAGCTCAACTGGTGATGTGTATTCTATGCCAAGGCCTCCGAAGAAATACTCAGTTCCATACACCACAACACCCGTATGCCTTGGTAGTTGTGTATATTCGATGTACGTTTATGTTCAGTGGGTTGTGTGTGTGTGTGTGTGTGTGTGTGTGTGTGTGTGTGTGTGTGTGTGTGTGTGTGTGTGTGTGTGTGTATGTTGTGTGTGTGTGGTGTGTGTTCATGTGTGCGAGTTGCGTGTGCATTCGCGTGTAGGTAGTATTTGTGCATAAATGGTTATGGGGTTAAATAGCAGTCTTTTCTCACCATACTCCTTCGATCTGTTTGCCTACATTACGTATGTAAAAAAGAACACCAGTTGTCAGTTGTACGTCAAATCAAGATCCGTTAGGGCTCACCCAAGAACAGAGGCGATAGCTGAGCGGCTAATCCTTTGGTAAGATCGTATACATATAACTGGACGCGTTGTTCCGACATCACTCTTCCTATCAACAACTGTTTCTATAAATAGATAACTACACGGTACGTAATCACCAATGCTTTAAATAGCATAATTATCGATCAATGTTTTATTTTATTTTTTTATATTTATCTGATATTTTAATTTCTATCTTTGTACAAAAATGTTAATATTAATGTTATATACATTAATTATATACAACACACCTATATGTACTTAAAGTCTTTACGAAAGTGAAGACGACCTAGCCAGTAATGCCCTAGCGTTGGCCCTGACCAGGCCAATACTTAGTCTTCCATAAAGCCCAGACACCGCAGAAGACTTGGGACAGCCTGTTCGAGTGGCAATCCGCGTGGCGAGTCCTCAGGGGAGTTAAGGCATGGGTAGCTGTTCATTTAAACATTTGCTTATTGCTCACGAACCTTACAACATACATGCTCAAGTATGGTATCAAATTAAAGTATTCAACACGCTGAATTTTATAATCGCCATGGTTACATAATCACATCACGTGAGCGTGTAACAGGCTTAACGATAGAATATTTAGTTCAGCCAATAATACGGCAGTGAAGCCGGGGCGTTTTAGTTGTCATGTTTTAGATATACACTCTAGCTAATGAGTACTTTTCATTTGTCAGTAGGATTTCCCAAACCCCAACTCTTTTACGGAGAGAATTGAAAAAAAATCACGCCAGGATTAAAACCAGTTCAATAACAAATTTTTTAAGGTCCATCCAAATAATATTTGGCTTACACCTGGCACAATCTTAAAAGAGTACTATGTTATACAAATATAGGTGTGTTCAAAATAATTTTAGCCTTACTTCTTCCTTGCCGTAAGGAAGGAATAGAGAATAAACACAGCCATTGTCGCGCGCCGCCCGTATCCTGGCAACTACGAGCGGAGCGCATGCGCACGGTTAACGCGGGTACGATAAGCTGGATTTTCACTCAACACTCGATCAATATACAGGTAAGCGTTTTATGTTCACGCATCGTAAGGAACTGCACCCCATTTTGCATCCCTACGTTATTTCTCATGTACTGTATGAAATGCAAGCGTAGATGATTTAATTATTACTTTTAGCTTGAAAAGCATGTACCATGCGCTTACATGTATAGACAACAATCAGATATCAGATAATGATAAACATAGTGATCACAAGACCTCAAAAACTAAACAAACAATAACAAGATTCAACGTCTTGAGAGGGGCGGGGGGGGTGGGGGCGGGTGGAAGGAAATATATTGCAAGTCAGAACATGTAAAACGCATGCATGTGCCTCTGCCTATACCCAATTTATCCCAAATACATAACATCACAAGATTTGATGTCTTGCAATCTGTCTGTGGAGAGGGGGAAAAAAATTCAAATTAAGACAGCACTCACATGCTGTCATACGCACACATGGATGCCCCCACCCCCGAAGAGCAAAGGAATGCTTGTGGTCACGTGCAATTGCATGTGCTCACACACATGAAATGTACACACTCAATTTATATACATGTGTAATACACAACATCATCGTTTGCATAAACACAAACGTACAGTATGGCAAAAAACTGTTCCATTGATATTGTACATACTGACATGTATAGCGACGTGTGGGTACACATGTATAGACACACACCCTCACACTCGGCACAATAATGCCATGTATTCATAGACACATGCCCCCCCCCCCCCCCCCCCCCCCCTCATGCACATAATAATGCCAAGTAGTCTAGTCCTTACACAATTACAACTTGCTCACATAGGTTCATGAGTTCAATCTTTGTTGACTGTGGTTTTGCGAGGGCCGCAATCAAGGAGCTGTCTGCAATAATGGTTACTGATGCCACTGGAAAAGTGAAACAGGAAAGGTTGAACACTGTTACACGAAGTACCAGATTTCAACAAATCTTCCCTGTGTTTGGGATCAATAGTGAGTATTTCACAGTAAAACCAGGGCAAACTATGAGTCACTTCGACAAACACTGTAAGGTTGTTCTTGACTGCTTCAAGCGAAGATGGAACCCTAACATAGTGCATCAATACAGGACTACCTTCAGCACCGACAAGTGGGTGGCCCTTTCTACAAAGACACAAAAGAAACATAGTCTAACCCAATGCAGAGAATGTGCCCATTCTTATGCATCATATCAGAAAGCATTTCCAGGAGCAACATGGTGCAAAAAGAGGAAGCTACCTGCTCTAGCAAAACACATGTGTGATGAGTACCTGACACAGGCGATGGGAGAAAATGAACATATGGATGTAGTTGAGGCATCTAGAGATTTAGCGGAAGGAATAGAAAAGTCATATAAGGAGAAAGTTGGCAGGCCATTTCTTGATATAGTCACTTCCACGTATGGTAAACGTTGCACAGGAAAACAAAATGCTGCAGAGAAGAAGAAAGAACAACGCCAACTTATTAAGAAATGTGTAAATCACATGCAACAACTGAGCCAAGCAAATGTTGCCCAGATGGTACTACAGGAAGGGCTATCATTAAGATCATACAACAGAATGCGTCTATTGCAATCATTTGAAGCACCAGGAAAACGAAGCAGTGGAAAAGTCAAGACACATTCACCATCCCTGTCAAGTATAACATGGGATACATCAGGTGCAATGATGGAAATAGAAAACTGGGATACCACAACAAAGTTGAACTGGTCTGCACTAGCGCGAAAGTACAATGTACCTGGTCGTAATGGTGGGCAAGTGTTAAAAGAATACGCACAACGCCATGGAGTCAACACTTACCAACTTGATGGACTGGAACAGCAAAAGAGAGATAGACGAAGAAAGCTGAAAATGCCAGGAGGTGAAATCTCAGTTCCATGTGCAGGCACCGTGGAGGAAGTAAAAGAAGTGTGGAAAAGACAGATTAATGAAGGAGTGTTCACAGTAGGAGAAGAATGTGCCCCAAGAGAGGTAACAACACTGAGCACACAGGGTGGTGAGGTTGTGACACAAGCACGTACCATACACAGCAGAAAGGTACCCCTTAAATGCATACGGGAACGACTTTTGAAATTGCACGAGCCCTATATGCGTCTGCAGTCAGATGACCAGCTCGATTCCATGTCCCGAGCTGATGTAATAGAGATCCTGAAACGGTTCCATGAGGCTGTGGATGACAGTGAGAACATAATGCACATTAGACATCGAATTAAGGGTCTACAAAGACGCCGTCATTTGGTAATGTGGCATGATCATGGGACTATACTTGGCCAGGGGTACATATTTATTACAGTTAAAGTACTCTATGATCCAGCCATCTTTTTAACAAAGGAGGAAATGGACCCACACAACCCCAATCTCAACATACAGGGCATCATAGAAAAGCCGGAGGTGCACATTATTGGATTTTCAAGTGCTGCCCATGAGCAACAGACAATACTCATACAAGACAGAGTATCTTGCTTGAAAGACAGCCACATACCAATCATGTCCAGCAATGGCATTCCAGTAGAGGACACAATTCTGTATTTCACTGGTGATGGACCTGCAAGAAATTATGAACGAGGGGTTCAACAAGGAGGAGCAATACGCTGTGGTGCATGCGGCATTCAAGCTACAATGACCAGTGATATTGCACATTCTCTTACGCTGATGTGGAGAACTCTTGAAGAACAACAGAACATAATTCTGGCAGGGCAGTTTGGCAAAAAAGCAGAACTAAAGCCCCTCAGCGGTCTATCTAAAACACAATTACAGGTGGAGCTTACCTTGAGAGGAATCGATGTCCCCAGCACTGCATTGAAAAAAGAATTAGAAGCAAATCTGCAAGGACTACTTCGTGGATTTGTTCGCGTGCCAACATTGTTGATGAACAATCCGTGTCAAAGCCTTCAGTCACTACACCTAGAACGATACACCATCTTGGAATGCGAGCCTATGCACGACTTGAAAGGTCACATCCACAACCTATTAACAGAGGTAACAGCATACTTAGATCCTAGTATCAAGCCACAGTGTGAAGCCATCATAGCACAAGTAATGACAAAGGAAACAAAAAGAGCCTGTGATTACAGGCACACTGCAATACTACTCCTGATGAACTTACTTAAGTATGACGGTCAGTCACCGTTGTGCCTTATCTTCAGGACCATTGTGGAGATTAGTGAAATCATGTACAGTTCCGAAGATAAACGCACCACAAGGAGCATTCTTCGGTTCTACAATCTAACATGGTTGCATGCTATGACATGCACAGAAGTAATGTACACACCCAGAAACATGACACCAGAAAAGTTTTTCGGGGCATACTTCCATGCACTCAGTAGTCATGCTGCTCAACAGTACGAGGTTGTGTGCCTGAAAAGTGTGAATACAGAGAATGAAGAGAGGATACTTGGAATGGCAAGTAAAATTGCTACCACAACCTCCAACAGGAAGCCAGAAAATGTACTTCCAAATATCTTACTCAGACTACAGGCTGGTGCACAGCGTGACCGAAACACCTTGGAAGAGCAAAACAACTCTATACGAGCAGCTGCAAAACAGCTACCACCAGCTACTAACACGACTGTCACCAAAGTGATGATGCGAAAGTATGCATTCAGCTGGCAGGCTCATCTGAATAGAATAGCTCCTTACCTGGAAGCTGGTCAGGGTGTCTGGTGGGACGATCGAGGTGACCATTGTGAATTCTTTGATGGACCACATGAGCCAGCTTTCAGGCCAGAAGGTCCTCCATTGAAACATTTCAGGAACACATCTCTTGAGCTGTTGGATATCAAGAAAAGAGAGATTTTTAAAGCATTAATAGAAGTTAGTAAACTTCCTGCTGAAACACTTAGGGTATATGATACAGGGGGCTACTGCACAAAGATCATAGACAGTCTGATTCCATGCACATCTGCAATGAATGAGCCAGTTCATCCACAGACTTCTATTGAGTCCTCTTTGGCTTCAGTTTCGCATTCAGCTTCAGTTCCACATGTTGAGTCTTCATCAGCTGCAGTTCTTCACATACAGTCCTCTTCAGATTCAGTTTCACATGTCCAGCCTTCATCAGCTTCAGTTCCACGTGTCCAGTCCTCTTCGGTTCCACGTGTCCAGTCCTCTTCAGTTCCACGCGTCCAGTCCTCTTCAGTTCCACGTGTCCAGTCCTCTTCAGTTCCACGTGTCCAGTCCTCTTCAGTTCCACGTGTCCAGTCCTCTTCAGTTCCACGTGTCCAGTCCTCTTCAGTTCCACGTGTCCAGTCCTCTTCAGTTCCACGTGTCCAGTCCTCTTCAGTTCCACGTGTCCAGTCCTCTTCAGTTCCACCTGTCCAGTCCTCTTCAGTTCCACGTGTCCAGTCCTCTTCAGTTCCACCAGTCCAGTCCTCTTCAGTTTCACCTGTCCAGTCCTCTTCAGTTTCACCTGTCCAGTCCTCTTCAGTTCCACGTGTCCAGTCCTTTTCAGTTCCACGTGTCCAGTCCTCTTCAGTTCCACGTGTCCAGTCCTCTTCAGTTCCACGTGTCCAGTCCTCTTCAGTTTCACCTGTCCAGTCCTCTTCAGTTTCACCTGTCCAGTCCTCTTCAGTTCCACGTGTCCAGTCCTCTTCAGTTTCACCTGTCCAGTCCTCTTCAGTTCCACATATGCAGTCCTCTTCAACTTCAGTTTATCCACAACCATCTAACACAGAAATTGACAGCAGTATTACAAAAAAACACTTCAAAACCAAAACTGCTGAACAAATTTGTCGTTTTCTAGGTGTTACATGTAGGAACGAAATAGTACAGCTTGATGGCCTACGTCACAAAATCAAGATGATGAAAAGGGCAAAAAATGATCTTACAAGAACATCAATGGGAAGACAGCATGACAGGACACTGCAATTTTTAATGACAAAGATATGTGATGAATGCCAGCGAATTGAAAGACTACCAACTGTAAGCTCAGTTGACGAAGACAGAATGAATGCTGGCAAAAAATTGTACTCCGAACTGGCACTTCAGATATCAGCAACATAATCGGAAGGGAGCCAGTTTCCATATCGCTATACTTTTTGTAAATTACGCTGTTGTAAACACTTCCATTCATCATTGTGAGCTACGTACACGAATAATTTTGTCTACGAGTACAAGAATAAGCGTGTGTATAGTAACAAAGGTATAACGTTACGAGTATCAGCAGTGCTTTAAATAGAACGCGTTTCGAAAAAACAAGCGCTGATAGGTTTCGTGATAAACAATAGGGCAGAGGGCAGCCGGGCAGAGTTTGTTAGTTCTCAATAACCGTTCCGAATTAAACAACGAAAGGCAAACATTGAAGACTATATCAAAACACCCGGGATAAAACGCACAAGGATCGATGTTAGAATGACAGGTCTAGACGGTGGTCCTGCTAATGTGAATAACTTACAACATGCCGTGGTAAACACGTTCGAACAGGGATGATAATGATGCGAAACAATTCAGCCGCTTTTCGGCCTCACAATAATCTCACGTGCGCTCACGTAAAAGATGAATATCATTAATGTCATATTTCGAATTTTACCCTGGCCTTAACTGCCCTGAGTCTGTCAAGACATCTACCAGCTTCTTCTCCCCAACAACCATACGTCTCCACTGATAAGGGGATACAGACCCAGCCCAGACGACTGCATTTTTCGTCGTTGGCGACATGCTTGCGAACTTCAGCAGCCGACGCAGCAGACCCAGCCATCACACTCGCTTCATTCAAAGTAGAAGGATTTAGCGCTGATGTGATGGTGAAATCCAATGCGGCAGGTTTGCCAAACTCCCAATTAGGCAGCAAGATGTCTGCGGGGCGTGTGCGGCTTCCCTCAACATCCAAGCCACTACCTGCCTCTATTTGACCTGCAATACAGGCCAGCTTAAATAAAACAAATTTTACATACACCGTACAGCACACCAACAAAGTCAAAGTCACAGCAGCAACCACCCCACACCCACACCTCAACCCCCCTCCTCCGACTGCCGAAACCTTGCACGGGAGAGCAAGGCTCTAGCGTTGGCTCTCACGAGCGAAAGGCTTAGCCTCTGGTACACGATGGTGGTAACCTGTGATTTGCATTATTATTATTTTTCGCTGATGCGTTTAAATATCAAAAGCAAAAATAGTGGTCGATCATACCTGAGATAATCATCTCTGATCATAAATATAATTCATCTCATACCAGACCCACAAACGTAAACATGCGCTGTAATGCTTTATCAAGTAAGGATTTATAGCCGTGACTTAGAACTTTCGTTGCGACACTACCAGTACCGTTTAATGACGATGACAATCTACACAGTCTCGTGCATGACATTCGTTTACAGTAATAATCGTTACGTCATGTGGTCTGGGGACGAACTACAATTCATTCAACTGGAGATTATAGGGGGGATGTATGTAATGATTGCGATTAACAGTTTACTTTGGCTGGTGGAAAAGATGTAACCAGATTACAGTATTCTCTACAAAGTAAGGTTGCACTGTAAAAAGAATAAACCTGCAACACAATTGTCCCAACACAATTGTAAAGTCCTGAGTGAATCTCGAAAGCAGTATCATCACATTGGCCCCGATAAGAGTCAATCTCAGTCATCCACAGTGAGATGTAATGGCTGTGTACATTGGACAATTGTGTTGCATGACTATTCTTTTATAAAAATTATTGTATTATGATTGTCCACACTAAAATGTAATCGCAGAATGCAATGCACAAAATACCTAACACCTAAACACAGTCCAAGGGGACCCACAGATGGCAACAAGACAAGTGCTTTAGTGGCCTAGTGTTGGACCGTATAGGGTCTAATTCAACTTTCCATAATTCTCCGATGTGACCTAGCCTTGTGGGTCAAGAAACTACACTGGGAGATGAATGCATGCTGAGCTTCCTTGCCTTAGTTTCAACATATCTCAATAGCCATTGGTACACAAATCCAGCCACGCACTTGGTATTGTTGGCTGTATGCTTCCTTAATTGCCTCAGCTGCCAAGCCTCTTGTGCCAGCTTCAAAATTATGGTTGAAGTGAGGGAACATTTACCTTAAAGCCATGCAAAGTGCAACTGGCTTGAGCCATTGATGAGGACATCAGCAGGGCAACAGTGGCTTAGGTCAAAGACCACTGCCTACTTCAATGTTGACTCCAAAAGACGAGCACAACGGCAGAAGCTAAAAAAGATGTCATGAAGGTAATTACGCATATGATCACATCCCCCCTCCCCCCCACCTCACCTTCATGTAACAGAATGGTGATTATTATTTCCCATCAATAACATTGTGCAGCAGTAGTGCATGAATTATTTTTAAATAACCAATAATGCAGTAAGTTAGAGTCCAGGCTGGCTCTTGAAAACAGTGCCTGCACAATGGCCAATGATGCAAAAAATGATATATGCTCAATCGTCCACACATTGCTAGTCAGTAGGAGTGATACAGCCCACTTGGTCCCAGCACTCAGCACCCATAAGCCTCCCCATGATTTGGAATTGAGACTCGACCCAGACTTCACACTGTTAGCGTGATGCTTCCTCTCCTCTGTGGCAAAGGCTGAAGACCCAGCTAATGCACGCGCTTCATCCAGTTGGCAGCCAGGACATCAGCTGGTTGCACGAGTGGCAATCGTCAAGCCCATACCTTCTTGGAATTTTGAGGGCTTGAAGTGTAGCCAAAGCTCAGGAGAAGGAGCGATTGAAAGCCAAGCTGAGTCATGCGGAGAAAAACACTAAACACTCTGTCAAGTAATGAGGCAGTGGCAAAAATCTTCCTGAACAGATTACTGTCAATCCAACCCAAAAATATATTTTGGCAGCATGGTGTGGCGGTCACTGTAATTGCCTCACTAGAGGGAATTGTTGTGTGATGCTATGCAACAGGCTGGTGAATGGTCTGAGGAGTGGATAACAGAAGATATTTTCATCTCAGATGGGAACATGCTGAGATCATTCAGGCTGCATATTTTCACACTTTGCTGCATTGATGGTGAGGTCCTAATTAAAAGTGCACATGAAACTGATTGCTTTGGACCCGCTGTAACGCCCTCATCAAGGATTCATGCATGGTAAAATATATATGAAGGCCGCATGCATACATACACGGTTGGTAGTATAATATAGATAGGGAAAAAGAAAAGCAAAATTTCATGCCCAGTCGCTACAGCAGGATGATTTTCTTTTTAAACCGGATCTTTAGCTATCCATCTGCGTAGCTAGCTGCATCCAGAGGTTGGAAAATTAATTAATGCAGTCAATTGGTGCACGTGCGTTCGGTGCCTTTTTAAGATATCTAATTATACGAGACCGTATAATAGTTGCAATTCTAAATTTGTAATGATACGAATAGCGTTTAGTACGGCCCAAGTCTAATAATACACAATTAACAAAATATTGCATCGACGTTTAGATTACGGAGTGCACTTTTCCAGCCAATTCTGATGTTATTAGTGAAATTTTTTTTCTTCCAGTTCCTAGAATATTCCGAGACTAGGGATGAGAACGGACAGTAAGGGGCCAAATCTCGTACGTTCTTTTGAGAAATTATGAAATCATTCAGAAATCCGGCAGGTAGAAATCACCGTAAATTATATGTGAAATCTCTGTAAAATCATCGTATATTATAAAATCATCCAATGTTGCCTAGTAACACATCCGCATTGATTAATAGCTAATTGTGAGGCTACAATAATCGTTAATAACCATGGAGCGAGACGGCGATGGATCGGAAGAATCGAAAGTTCAGTCTGTTGAGCTGTTGGTTCGGTATTAAACTTGTAAATATGCCCCATACACCACGAAGTTTCACGCACATCTACCGGTGCACGCGCTTGCACCCGCGGCCACGCACTGTACATAGACTCGCACAGGCACAACACACACACACACACACACACACACACACACACACACACACACACACACACACACGCGTGCACACACACATACACACACGCACACACACACACACGCACACACACAATATCGAAAGTTTCAGCGGCGGACGCAGGATTTAGGAGGGGGGGGGGGGGGGCACGCTTGTGGGCGGGACCCCAAATACTCACAGCTAGGGGGTATGGGGGAGCGCTGTGAGCTCCCCCATCGGGGTCTGGGGCAGAGCCCCAGAAGCCAACGGTTTTTACATTTTAAAACCTTCCAAAACTAGGTAAAAATAATGATAATTTAAAACCCATGCAATCATTAATTTTAATTCACACCGCTGCATACAATAATTTTATTATTCATCAGTAGCATCAGTGGCTGCATCCTCCAAGATGAAGGAAAGCTTCATTCTCCGTGGCTGTTTGCTTGCAAAAGCATCAATTGTTTCCTTCACAGAAACGCTGATACATCTATGTACAGCTAGCAGAGCCAATCCATTCATCCTTTCCCCCGTCATTGTTGACCTGAGGTACGTTTTTAGCCTCCTTAGTCCACTGATGGAGCGCTCTGCCTCGCAACTCGTTAGAGGCCAAACTGTCATAATATGAAGGATGGTATGAACGTTTGGAAATTGCTGCTTCCTACAAGCCCTTAGGGCGGACAAAAGGTTGCTTGGGTGACTTTCTTTGGAAGCAGCTGACCAATAGAGCTGCATGATTATTGTGCTTCATGTACTATACTTACCAACGCTGATCGTTTACAGAAGAAATCCGTAATCACAGACGCCTTTCTTTTCTTTACCTGGTTAACGCTAGCGTCAGATTGTTCTTCATAGGCAGCCATGATATGGTCCCAGGATTATAAATTGTGTGTGATTAATTAATGAGACCACAATCAATGTGATATATCTGACTGCGGTATTGTAATCATTTGATGGTTTTCAGTCGTGTATACCGTTATTACCGTATGACCGCATCTATTCATTTAACGGGGGGGGGGGGGGGGGGGGCACAGGCCCCTTGTGCCCCCCCCCCTCCGTCCGCCACTGAGTTTCGCTAGAAACTTCCATATAGAATTTGATCCCGACTATGAAGTCATTAAAACACGGGATCCGTTCTAACGAGACTCCTGATGATCGGATCGTTATCTAGTTGTAATGGAACAAAATTACCACTTCGTCGGTGCAGAGAACAAAAGCGTACTGTCCCGAGGAAGTCTAGCTGTACATGTGTTTCGCTGTGTTCGTTGGGCGTGGTCAGACCTTACGAAATCGGTCCACGCCCAACTAGATTTGACATATTAAATTTAATTCCCCGGCCCCCATACATGGGGACAATTGAGTGTCAACTTTTCCATGTATGGTGATAATGGATGAAAATATGACTTTACGCCCACCTATTACGGCCCTCTGAATATCAGTGTCTGGCCACAAGCTTTCTGATTGTAGGCTGCGGAACTTTGATAAACGCCGCGGACATTATTTATAGAGCTGGAGATAATGGGTGCATTGGGCGTTGTATGCATGTGTATGCTTGAGGTGTGTGTGTGTGTGTGTGTGTGTGTGTGTGTGTGTGTGTGTGTGTGTGTGTGTGTGTGTGTGTGTGTGTGTGTGTGTGTGTGTGTGTGTGTGTGTGTGTGTGTGTGTGTGAATGTGTGTGTGTGTGTGAATGTGTGTGTATGTGTGTGTGTGTGAATGTGTGTGTATGTGTGTGTGTGTATGTGTGAATGTATCATAATAATGATATCAGTACATATCAGACCTAAAAATTGAGCCTGAACCAGACAATCCTATTGACATTATCGATGAGTCATCACGCACAATTGGCTATGTAGTGAATGAAGTCCTTGAAGAAGTGCACATAGCACTGACAGAGAAGAGAATCATCAGAGTGGCTATAAATTTTGTGAAGTACATAATCTATTGGAAACGCCCTGGTGATAGCTGATAGCCACTCTGATGATTCTGTTCTCTGCCAGTGCTATACGCACCTCTTCAAGAACTTCATTCACTACACTGGCATTGTGCACCACTAGTTTCGTACCCAGACTCAACGCTACGCAGCTGCGGGTGGAATACATCACCGCTACGCGTAAGTAAGGTCTGGTGAACTGCTAGCAGTACTCAATCTGTCCACGGAATTAATCAGATTAGAGTTATGCATATCCGAGAGGATTCGTGACTCAGGCATACATATAGAATTTTAATGTGTCTTCCAATGTGTATAACTTGCGACGCATACTGCACAACCATGTGAATGCATGCATGTGATTGACGTCACGAACAGAAAATTGTGCTAAGATAAAGTTGCTCTGCTGCACTATTCAATCACTTCTTAGTTGTAGAATTAAGTCAACTTGACCTGAATACATACAGCGCATCAGTTGTAGGTACAGCAGTTTTAGTACCCAAAATGCCTAAAAAAATATCATGCAATCGTTTGTATGGGACACCCTATATACCACTACACCCGCCGTCCAACACATATCCAGAAATGGCCCATACATAGGCGGTCATCTTGCTTTTTTTTTTTTCAACTTGAATTTTAAACAAGTTTAGAATTTACGGTCTGATTATGATTACTTCATAACATTATACCATGAACCATTCTTTTAAACTAAAATCAAGACAAAAAATTAATTTCTACCGCGCATAATTTATTCATAAAAGTATGTCATGCGTCATTGCATATCCAATTAATAAATTGTTAACAATGGTGAGAGCTAGCTCAAGAGATACAGCAGACCGGGTGTTCGCAAATATAGGCAAAGGTTTTAAATGGGAATAACTTTTGACCTGATGGAGTAGAAAATCGGAGATTTGAAATTAACATGCTGCAGCTAGGCAAATTTCTGTCAACTGGTTTGGTTAATGTTTATTAATTAAAATAATTTAATCTAGACCACTATTAAGATTTACTGTTGCCCGTACAACTTTTTTTCACCACGGAAAAAACCTGCAAATACGCTTCGGTCGTTACCCTTGTGCATGCACATTGCATCGCCTAAGTTTGCAGACCAAATCGCTATGAGCCAATCGTTATGAACTGACTTAGCTTATGAGCCCCCCACACCTACAAAATTGATCGACTCACGTGATACAACAGTTCTTCTGGAGCCCAGACCAAGCTTATTGCCACACGTAGCCCACAATAACATGCACACTTTCGACGAGTGGTTTCAGGCTAATAACAGCACCTTCCACACTTATAAATGCCCAAACCAACCTCTCCCTGATATAAATTCGTGCGTACGCAGTAATACGCTAGCTCAAGCTCGATCGGTTTTCTGAATGCACAGGTCTTTCAGAGAGCTAGTTAACAATAGTTGAGGTTATTGTTAATGGCCTGTGTGTAACAATAGATGTGTGTGCTCCTGCATTGCTATTTTTGTGTGCCTCTGCATTGCTAGTTGTGTGTGCCTCTGCATTGCTAGTTGTGTGTGCCCTCTGCATTGCTAGTTGTGTGTGCCTCTGCATTGCTAGTTGTGTGTGCCTCTGCATTGCTAGTTGTGTGTGCCTCTGCATTGCTAGTTGTGTGTGCCTCTGCATTTCTAGCTGTGTGTGCCTCTACATTGCTAGCTGTGTGTGCCACTGCACTTCTAATTGTGTGTGCCTCTGCATTGCTAGCTGTGCCTCAGTGCTTTGAAAGATGTGTGTCATTTATTTTGGTAATCGTGTGTGCCTCTGCATTGCTAGTTGTGTGAGTCTCTGCATAGCTAGCTGTGTGTGTGTCTGCATTGCTTCTTGTGCAACAGTGTATTGCTAGTTGTGTGTGCCGCGTTGCTAGCTGTGTGTGCCTCTGCGTTGCTAGTTGTTTGTGCCTCTGTATTGCTAGTTGTGTGTGCCTCTGTATTGCTAGTTGTGTGTGCCTCTGCATTGCTAGTTGTGTGTGCCTCTGCATTTCTAGCTGTGTGTGCCTCTACATTGCTAGCTGTGTGTGCCACTGCACTACTAATTGTGTGTGCCTCTACATTGCTAGCTGTGCTTCAGTGCTTTGAAAGATGTGTGTCCTTTATTTTGGCAGTTGTGTGTGCCTCTTGCATTGCTAGTTGTGTGAGTCTCTGCATAGCTATAGCTGTGTGTGCCTCTGCATTGCTAGTTGTGTGTGGCTAGAGCTGCATTGTTAGTGCAATGCAGAGGCACACACAACTAGCATTGCAGAGGCACACACAACTAGCATTGCAGAGGCGCACAAAAATAGCAACGCAGGGGCACACACGTCTATACTGTTACACACAGGCCATTAACAATAGCCTCGCCTGTTGTTAACTAGCTCTCTGAAAGACCTGTGCATTTATCAGAAAACCGATCCAGCTTGAGCACGAAATGGAAAACATTTCTAGCAGGGAGAGGTTGGTTTGGGCATGCATGCTTAGCTGTAGCCGTATATTGATGCCAATGATAGTTGTGTATACGTGCGCCATATCTGTAGTTGTACGTCGGTTACTTGGACAAACTACAAATGTAACAGCTTAACAGTATAAAATTACGACAAGTAATAGTACGTATGGGCGACGTTTACAAATCATCCGGATCGTATGGGTACATGCGCATTTGAACTCAATTGGGTGCAGCAAACCTTGTTGCGTAGCGCTATAGGAGGGGGCTGAGATCGAGTTCACTTCTTCCAGTTATGGAAGCCGATTTTCTAGTTTTTTGTGCACATGATAGTTGTTGGATGTACTAGCTATATGTTCCTCTCGTGGGCAAGTCAGTAGTAAATCGTAATGGTGCATGATGACATAAATGGTCGTGGAATATTGTAATGGACTACCTGCACATTGAGGACAATGTTATGACAATCCTAGGGAAGCGTAACCTTAAATTACGAAAAATACGGTGAATTTACTAAATAATCATGCCAAATGTAGTGTACTAACAATCCCTCGCGGGAGCTGAGAAAAATCTGGCGTGCTTGGTATTGAAGCACCCCATACATGTCTATGGGAAAATATTTGCAAACCGCGAATTAATTACCATTTGACCGCTGATTTCTGGATATGACAGACTTCATCGCGTATGAAATGCCACCCCCCTGGCAGCAATTGCCGCCCACCACCAACCCCCTTCCCGACTAACGCGCACACGACGGACAAAGATCTACAGATTATGTGTTGCGTCATACTTAAGTCCCGATTACTCAGTTGTACGGACAAATGTCAACTAAGCGGTGGAGCACGACAGGGCACCCTTTTGTCCTGATGTTCGTTGTGTTTTAGTAGAGAATGCGTGCATGTGAGTGACGAATTGGTTCATTTAACACTTGCCGACTGCACCTCCCGCCCCCCCTCCCCCCCCCCCCCCCCCGTTGCAACGGCTTAGCATACATTGCCGCCCCTCTGGTAAAACCGCCCCCCCCCCCATAACAAATTTCTGGACCCGGGGCTGTTCATGTGGCGTTAGATCTTTATTATGTGCATTTTACATTTTAGGTGAGCCACAAAAGGTACAGCCAGTGTTTTTTCTCATGACACGATACTACGTAATCGTGTATTGATTGTGCGTGCGTTAAATCGAAGAGATTATAAGCTACTTGTGCATTTTCAGTATTTGGGTACCTTCAAGTCACAAAGAAACGTCCACTCACACTGTCTAACACGCCAGAGCTAATAACTAGTTGAATAAATCAGTCACATGCTTACGCATAATTGATTCCTGTATACGTCCGGCCGTAGTTTAATATTCATCTGTTGTTATGGGCTTCATTGATGCGATTCATACTAAAGGTGGGGCTTAAACAAGAATCATGATACATACATTTCTCTTGCGCTTGCAAATGGCTGGAACGAGACGATGGGGGGGGGGGGGGGGGGGGGGTCTCTCACAGTTTATTTACTCATGTTATACCTAATAATAGCAGCATACAGAGTGTGAGTAAACATCGAATTCATAATATTTTGTATCTAATGCAAGAATGAATTAAAAAAAGGGCATTACTTGTAACTGATCGGCAAATTTATATGTAGTTTGGCTTATTACCCTTAAAAAAAAAAAGAGCATTCATGCAACATTAGCACTTGACCTACAATCAATGACCTTCTGAACCCTGACCTCTCATTACATTCTTGTATTTGGAGTTTGTTTCTACCACCACAAAGTGAGTCTCATTACCTCACCCTTGTGTCCCTCATGAGCACATACACATTGCTGTATATCTGATACACAACATCCAAGAGACAAGCTTGAAATCTCTATCTAACACTCCCCCCTTCGCTTGGCATTTTTTCCTATATACCAACAATAGTGTGTGGTGACATGGAAGACTGTGGACCGGGTGATTGCTCCGGTTCACTGCAAGCTAGGGAGATGGTGGAGGTATGTGGTAGACAGAGGGGAGATGGGGATGTGAACTCACAGCTAACACTGATTGCAAAGGTCAATTCCACTAGTGAAGGTGTTATTCAGTAGTATTCTCAATGACTTCATAGATATAACCATGTCAAAGGTACTTCCCCCCCCCCCCCCCCCCCTCTCTCCCCAGCTTAGTGTCTAGTTCAAAGCATAGGAGGATTGACATAGTACTAAACAAATGGCACACAATTGTGATACGACTCACTGTTGCATTTGCATCCATGTGTACGAGTGAAGTAGCGTCATTTATCATTGCGTAGGATCAGCTGATCAATTCAGTTTCACAGAGAAAGCTTTATCCAAGAGGGGACGGTAAGTCAAACTGCAAACTTCTATCTTCACCTCCCACACCTATTTCAGGCTAATCCTCTGAGCCGTCTCATATCATGACGTTCAAGCCCCACCAGGTTGAAGGCTATAACCTTGTGAGGATATTTGCAGCTGTCCATACAGCCAGGTGGGTGTGGACAAGTATTAAGTGCACTGTGCTACAGGTTGTTGCTATTAGTAAACCTGCCCCTCTACTTCCTTTTGGTTCCATGCCATCATTCAGGAGGCCTTGGCAGAAACCATCTTGGACATTATTTGGGTATGTCCATATGTATGTATGTTTGGGTGGTAGGTGTATTCATATTAATTAACATATATTCATACAAAAATGACAGACCCATTCATGTGTAACCAGTCCAGCCAATTTTGATTTCAGAAAAAGATTGATTTGAAGACCGACTGAACAGCAACATGGATGTGTGTGGGACACAGGCCTGTCATACAGCCTCCATGAAGGAACACTTGCTATTTTGTATTTTTTATAAACATTCTTTTTCATACTGTGTTATTATTTTGACTTCATATTATAATTATAATTCTGGTTATTAATACTGGCTCCGCAATGGAATAAATCACCCATTAGACGGTGTGAAATCACCACTATTTTAATCATAGATTGACCGTGCGTTTGTGACTTAAGTCAAATGACTTAAGTCACAAATCATTGATTATATTCATGTGGCCTTTCAAAACGTAGCTACCTTCATGTGGCGGATTATGTAAACTGATAGGACAGCTACAAAAATCAGTGAATATATACATATTACATCATATCGTTACCCCACATAATTGTGCTCCAAATCTAGCCATGCATCTCCAGTCTTCAAGAACTCCATCAACGATCTTCCATTGTACTCCATGGCAAAGTAAAGCATTGTCAGAATCATCTACTTCTTGCTCATGCTGTTCTGTAAGACCCACTGCTGGAGACGCTGCTTCTTCTGAAATGGAGGGTGGAGGGTGTACATGCACTTGTGCTACCACTGCTGCTTGCATCAATGACTTGACATTTCAGGCTGCGTGCTGATAAGGCCATTGAACCCCCTACCTCACTAATACGTCCTAAGTATTTCACTTTTCTCCCAATCCCTTCGACCACCCCATCCAGTTCCTTTGTTCCAGACAGTCTTCCAAACCTTTGCTTTGCTGGCTTCTTCCCCAGAACCTTGATTGCACTACACGACACACGATTACCAACATTTGCCAACTAATAGCGCAAAACTAACGACACCATACGCGTTTGAGCTTATATGTACGTGACATAAAAATTAAGCAGAAACTGTCTTGTGCGGTTGAAAGTGCAGTGCAACACCTAGCCAGCGTCATGAAAGAAAAAGATCGCAAGCGTCACGAAAGGAAAAGGTCGCAAGCGTCACGAAAGGAAAAGGTTGCAAGCGTCATGAAAGAAAAAATTCCTGCTAATTGTATTGTCCACCACATGAAGGTACCTAAGTTTTTAAAGGTCACATGAATATAATCAATGATTTGTGACTTAAGTCATATGACTTAAGTCACAAACGCACGGTCAATCTATGATTAAGAGTGATTTCATCGGTTTATATATTCGGTGTGAAGGTCACACCTGATTTGGAGTGCCTATTGCTGTCACACCACAAAACGGGTGACCTTCACACTTTTTTTTTTTGCCGTGTTAAGGAAGCCGCGCCCATGCATTATGAATAGTCTTTTCGCTTTTTAGCACTCCAGCTGGTCAGTGTAGCGACAACCTGTGATGTACTTATCTGAGCTGCGCTTAGTTGAGGCAGGTGTCGCCATACTCGCTGTACTTCTAGTGCCCTACATTTTGAAGAAACTGCTAACTCTATGGAGACTGCATGCGGCTTTCGGTGAGCTTCCCTACGATCCGGATGAAAGCGTCTTTTTGTTTGGACATGGACCAAAGGTACACACTCTTATGCGGGACGCGTATATGTTACAAATTAACGCTACGTTCCGTAGATTATGCGCGATACCGGAGCGGCACTAGATTGGTACACAACCTGGGCGACGGAGAAAAAATGGAAGTGTGCCCGGCTTAATATCGGGCCAGGTTTTGACTTCTGCATGACGCTTCATCCTGATACGGCCAAGACTGTGCTCCGAAAAGGTGCACTGTATATTCTAATATCCGATTAAGCTTTATTCCACTCTCTAACCAACAGACCCAAAAGACTACTTCACCTACCATGGTTTTTACCTTGGCTAGGTGAGCTTCCCTATGATCACTGCATGCAGTCATGTAATTTAGCGGAGGAATGTTAATTCATGTTATACAGGAAAGTGAGATACTATTCTCATGTAGTGGCTGCATAATTTGATACTATATTTGTCCATTGCTTATGTGTTTGTATTATGTGTAGCGTAGTATAATAGCCCTATATTAACTTTTTGAACGCCAAGTGCATATATGCATACATGCGAGAATTATCTGCCTCACCATTCATGCAGTGTTGTGTGTTGCACTCTGAATACCATTGTAGATGCATGGAAGTGCAAAACTGACATGCATGTAACCCCATAGCCATACAAATATGTGGTCCTGGTGTAAGCACATTTTGTGTGTCCTTATAACCCACTGGCATCTTGGAGTAAACAAGTATGATATACTACACTGATCTGGGCTACGCATTCTTGTTCTTGGAGTATTGTAGTGATGCATTAGTGAAGTCAAGTGAGGTCATCTGAATAATGGGGTTCATTAGCCACACATGGTTGTGTGTGCATGCATGCATATACGCACTTGGCGTACAAAGAGTTAATGCAGTGTTTATGTATAAAATGACGTAGAGAATGTGACGTCATGGATAGTTAATGCTGCGATGACGTCACAAACTAACAACTCGCTTGGCGGCAACCTTTGGGAATAATCAAAACAATCAAAGCGTCATACCCAATCAAAGTTTTGATTTATCCAATCAATGTTTGATTAAGCCATTCAAATTTTCTGCGACTTCAAAAAAAAGGTGTTGAATCAACACCTTTTTTTTTTGAAGTCGCAGAAAATTTGAATTGGCTTAATCAAACGGCAATGGGACGGGGGTGATCAGTCGCGCGGCTGTTATTAATGATAGGGGGGGTGGCAGATTAATCTTCCCACCAAGCAGAGCCACAGGGCCAAAAAGGAGGGGGGGTGGGGGGGGGGGGGGGGTGGTAGTAGTTAAAGGGGATGGAAAATTTTTCCCCCCCACCCCCACCACCACCCTATATGGAGAAGAAGAAGAAAATGATTGTTCCAATCAAACCGCGTGGGTTTGAATAAGCCACGAAATTTTGATTAAGCCAATCAAAAGGTTTGAATCCTCCCAAAGGGTTGTTGGCGGTCCAGCGGTGACGCCATCACGGGTATTTCGTATGCACGTAACTTAAACCGGAGATGTACCGGTATTAAATTAGGGTCGTATGTTATCTTGCTCACTGACAAAGGTCAAATACACCTTGCGTCCATGGAAGCTTGTCTACTCTTTGGAAAAACGAGCTTGTATGTATATTTCGTTCTCTTGCTGATGTATTAGGTACTAGTTATTTTATGAGCATCCTGCTTGCATGGTCCACACCCCCACACCCCACACACACACACGCACACAACCAAAAATATGTATGCACATACACGGATATGTAGCTTCCGTTGCAACACTAATCATATAAAAATCAATGCAATTGATCTGAACAGACACCTGAACTAAGGCTCAGGTGTCTGTTCTGCATTGATCTATCACCCAATTTTAACAACCTCTTAGATGGTATTGTAACTAAATTTGGTCCACTGTAATTTTTTATAGGTCAAGGGTTACTTGTCTCTAATGGATCTTACTGGGCTCGAAATCGACGGCTGTTAACACCTGCCTTCCATTACGAAATTCTGAAGTCTTATTTTCCAATTTACACTGATACAGCCAGATTGGTGGTGGTAAATATGGTGGGCTCTATATAGAGCACACTTAACCATGCATATCTGCTTGGCAGAAACGATGGACACTGGTTCCTGAGGGGCAGTCCTTCAACGTGTTTCCATATATCAGTCTTCTGACCTTGGATGTGGTTCTTCGCTGTGCTTTTAGCTACGAGAGCAAATGTCAGGAGAGTGGGTGAGTGGAAGGGGTGGAGGGCACATTGAAACCGACAAGATCTTCTGACTGAGTACGTATGCGCACATCCTTTAGGACACACAACCCTTACATCTCTGCTATCTAACGACCTGACCAGCCTATACACAAAACGAGCACTGTGAGTGATTGTGCACAGCGGCACAGATTGCTGTATAGCCCATACTCTAAAATTGTGCTCCTCATCCTCCCCCGCTAGTAACACCCCATGGGTTGGAGACTCTACAAGATCATAAATCTCCATCCCTCAAAAAAATACCCCATGAGGATAATTTGAATTCATGTATCAGGGATGCATGCACGCATGACAAAGAAGTAATGTGTTATGCTCATAATCTTAATCAGTACCTGCACAGCCTTTGTCTCAACCACTAATTACACCCCAGTGTGCTAGAGCCAAAAGAACCCGGCTCTAAAAAAGCCCCTACCCACCTACACCACCTCCCGACCACCTCCCCTAACCCCCTTACCCCACCGTCCCCCTACCCACCTACCCCACCTTCCCCTACCCACCTAACCCCACCGTCCCCTAAGCCCACCCACCTACCCCACCTCCCCGACCCACCTAACCCCACCTCCCCTACGCCCCTACCCACCTCCCCTACCACCCACCTACCCCAACCGCCCCTACCCCCTACCCCACCTCCCCTACCCACCTACCCCACCCTCCCCTACCCCACCTACCCCAACTCCCCTACCCACCTACCCCCACCTCCTACCCACCTAAACCACCCCGTCCACCTACCCACCTACCCCTACCTCCCCTAACCCACCTCCCGACCCCACTCCCACCTACCCTCCCACCTAAAAAAAACCCACCTCCCCTACCCACCGCCCCCCCTCCCCTACGCCACTACCCCACCTTCCCTACCCTACCCCACTCCCCTACCCACCTACCCACCCTCCCCTACCCCCACCCACCTCCCTTACCCCACCTCCCCTACCTACTTCCCTCCTCTCTAGAAGTACATGTACCCCATGGGTGATAATTGGAACCGTTATCATAGTAGTGAGCCACATCATACATGTCCAGGATCGGGTTGCAATCACTCCTTTGTGCACTTAATTCATTTCACTGCATTGCAAAAACAGTTTCTTTCCAGCCTACTACGACTGGATCTATGCCCTCACCCCTAATGGAAGGAGGTTTAAAAGAGCATGTAACATTGTGCACAAGTTCTCAAACACAGTCATTAAGACAAGGAGGGCTGTGTTGGAGGAAAAGAAAGTAAGATTACTGTTGCCATGGCAGTAGGTGATGGTCATCTCCTCTCAGACGAAAGGTGAAGTGCTATTCAAAGGAGACAAGAAGAAACATTTGGACTTCCTGGATATCTTGTTGGAAGCAAAGGCAAGAGTGGTGTGCATTGATTGGGAGAAGGAGGCTCCAGAACGAAGGGGGGGGGGGGGGGTCAAAGTAAAGATAAGGCAATCGAAAGAGAAATGCATTCTGGATTCACAGGATGACAGTGGTGTTGGAATGACTGATGGAGAAATTCAAGCTGAAGTGGACACATTTATGTTTGAAGGACACGACACAACTGCATCAGGTCAGCATGGCATTATAACTATTTTGAGCAGTATCTTCACTTTCAATCTAGGCATTGCATGGACGCTGTACACTCTTGCCAAGTACTCTGACCACCAGGAAAAGTGCAGAGAAGAAGTTGATGCCCTCTTTAATCAGAAGGAGATGTTGGAAATGTGGGTGGGAGTCATGATACCATGGTTTACTTTCAAAGCCACAGCCTCCTCTTACAGGGATGATGTCAAAAGCCTAGCATACCTAGGGTGCTGCATCAAGGAGAGTTTAAGGCTCTTCCCTCCCGTTCCTATAACTGGTCGGTGTCTTGATCAGGCCACAGATATTGGAGGCTACAAGATGCCAAAAGGCACCAACATATGGATAAATAACTATGTGGTCCATCACCATCCAGAGGTTTGGGAGGACCCAGAGGTGAGGGGTTAGTGTGGGAAAGGTGTGTGGTTATGGCTGGACTAAAAATGGAGCATATTTGATTAAAAATAAAATAAAATGAAATTGCAATAACAATGATTCAACGTGTGGGGGTGATTTTTAAATGGCAAATGCAGGATTTATACACATGCACGCAAAGCTTTAGAATTTTATTAACTGCCTTGCTAACTAGGCAAATAGTGTTGGTGGTGTAAACAAATGTAGATTATGATAAATGGTTAACTACTACATCAAGGCCTTAAAATCAATGCAATTGAAAATCGTGACCAAATACTCAGGATTTCCACACACACATTACACAAGTTATATGCAACTTGGAGTTGGGAGATGGTTCGTCCTAATTCTCCACCTGAATTCCTTCATTTTGCAAAAATAAGGCAAGCCAGCCTTTCTCTCTAGATGGGGCTATCAATTAAATGTCAAAACCACATACTATCACACGATATCATGTGATACACCCCAAGTCTGTACGCACTGCAGTGATACCTCCGTTGCTCAGAAATGGACTAATTATGTGTTCTACTACACAAGAGGAAAATACAATCTGCCCTGTATATGTGTCGCTCAAAACTATCTACTGGTATAGAATACATTATGAATAGAAACTCGGCTGCCATGTTAACTGAACATTGACCTACCATAGTGCACACATTTTAAAAGCTTGGTCTAACATATTTCACACTCATGACACATTCATTCTTTAGTGCAAAGCCCATTTCCCTATGATGCTTAGTCAGTCACCCCAACCCCCCCAGAGCATAGAAATTTAAGCATCTGAATGAATTTTCATATATTCTCATGCAGGAGTTTAACCCCTTACGATTCACTGAGGAGGGTTCCAAAGTAAGATCTTCGCATGCCTTCACAGCTTTCTCTGCCGGTCCAAGGTCAGGGGAGACCTCTTTTGTGCATAATGTGTCCATTGCTTTGCCTACTTCAGGAACTGCATTGGGCAGGAGTTTGCTCTGAATGAAGAAAAAGTTGTCATAGCACACATACTGAGAAATTTTGAGCTCATATTGGACGCAGACAAACCTGTAAGGAAGGAATTAATTGTCATTCTCCGTCCAAAGGATGGGCTCTATTTGAAACTAAAACATCGAAGGCAGTGATGAGCCCTCCTCATGGCTATAGACTGTGATAACGTTTATTACTTACACTACATTTTGCAGAAACCCAGAATTACCTACTTTCAATGTACCGTACTTTAAATTTTGGTATTTTCAAGTGAAAAAACGTTTTGCACATTTGTAACCTTGTCTTTGTTATTTCAAAATAAAATAAAAAATAAAACAGATGATTTAAAATTGTTGCCTAGACAACTGTTCTAATGTCATGTCACCTGAGCTGAGAGGCTGGCTAGTGTTGGATTACTCCCATGCGTCGTAGCCTAGCAACTCTGAGCTCTTCCATTGAAAGGGACCGGTTTCTTGTTCCCTGGTCTGACACCCTCGAAGGTTCCACTGTTGAACTGTCACCAGAGAGATCTTCATTGTCATTATGTCTCACATGTGTGCCAGGCCTGTGAGGCTCTGGTGTCATTCGATGGGTGGGGGAATGTCCACTAGTGTCCCGCATGCTCCTTGAAATAGCCTCCTGTAAGTCAGCATCATCATTTGGGCCTTCCCGACTGTATCCTTGTGGAGAAACAGTAGCATGCACATCACAAATGATCACAGTCTTCTAGTTAGAGCCCACCTCTGTTTGTGGCATTTCTTAGTGAGGAGGATGACCTATCCCGTTGAACACTATAACCTGAATTAATGTTCAGTTAGAAATAAGCTTTCTGAAAAGAAGACACTCACCAGTTGGTCGAGCGGCATACGTGTACCTTCCTCGTGCACCAAGTCCAAAGGTAGGCACTACATATATAAAGGAACCCAGTCCAAATTTGGAGGGCATAGAAGTGATGTGAAGAGAAGAAAGCAGGGTTAAAATGTTTGTGTCTTACAGTGCGCTCCTGAAAAGGGAAGGTCCATCAGTGTCTTAAGCGGTCCACTCACGTAGGCCATTCCTACCAAAATGCCGGCTAAATGGCCGACGAAGGAGACGTTGGGAAATAGGACGGAGATGAGGACGAGCTCGAGCCAGACCGCCATTTTGACAGGGACGCTTATAAACCCCATCAGCGATGCCATCCCGTACGGCTGAATGTGGGTTGTGACAACTTTGAGAGCGAATAGGACTCCGGAAAACCCCACCGCACACGTGGACATGTAAGAGGGGTCTTCCGTGAATTTCGCCATTAAGACACTTATGGCAACGTAGACAACATTGGATACCACTGAGAATACGGCAATCATATACAAGAAGTACCCGCTCCCGAAATGCCTCTCCAACGTTAGAGCTTTCCACATAAACGACGCCATGTTGTAGTACAGGTGGTAGTCGTGAGCGTGGAAGTACGACGCGAGAAGCAACCTCTGCCACTGCTTGTCGTAAAGCACGTGCCACGCACTGATACAGGTCTGCTCCAAGCGCCCACCATATTCACTAAAAAACGCCAAAAGGTTTACGGCCAGAACCCCGACTGTTGCAACAGGAAACTCATTTTGCTGTGATACGTGCTGAAAGAACTGGAACAATTGAATACCGAGTAGAAACAGACCGAACCCTCCTCGGCGAGTTCTCATCTTTGATCTTGTTGATAAACGATATGGTTAAATAAAGGAATGTAATAACTACGCATTTTAATAAGTCGTGATTTAAAAGGTAAAGGAATAAAAACGTTAGCTGTGTGTGAATATTATGGCTATTTGTTCAGCCGTATCTGTAGCTGCTCCTGGTACAGGACACGGTACAGGACACGTGACCTTATATATTTTGAAATTATTTTTTGCTGGGAGGGGCGGGGCTGCAATATGGCCTATCAAAGGAGCGTCTACTCCACTGACCCTACCCCAAGTGTATGGTACAACGCTGCAGAAGGGAATAGCATTTCAGGGGATCAGTCCTTTGATTATAAAGCCTCAATTTCGCGTCAAACGAGTGAGTGACTTCGCGCATTCGTGACCTGCATCGACTACAGTTCCGGCGCGCACCACCTTCTTCCCTAGGCACACTGCCAAAGGTAGTCGAAGAACTCAGCCCCGCAATCAGCGCTCAGTTTATCGGTGGCGGATCCTCTCTGAACCGCCAAGTGGACTCGGCTGTGCTCAGCTGGAGGATCGGAAAGTTGCCTGGAGATGTCGGGACCAGCAGCCTTGGCATAAGTGGTCGCAACGTGGACTTGGAGTTGAGAGAATTGCTCAAACAGCGAGGTGAGGGTCTCGAGAATGCCATCACGGCCACTAGGTCAATTTCAGTGGCGTCTGTTCAGTGAGCCCCTGACTCTATATTTTGATGGGTGTGAACTTGTATCTGTAGATAGAGCTATAAACAATAAATAGAAAGCTATTCGGCATTGCTTAGCGTCATTCACTCATAGCCCTCTACATAAAAATAACATGGTACACCCGCCTTGCATATAAGTTGTGCTTGTGGGTGTTTGTACTATATAATTTTTGGCGATAGGTGTTACATGTTTTTATTGCAGGGAATCATCCGCTGGAAGGGCTTCATAAGGCAGCTGCTCATGGAGATAGAACAGCTATCATTCAAATGTTGAAGGTATAACAGGGTGGTGTCAAATTTGGAATCATATCAAGGCTTATTGGCGATTAAGTCATCTTTGGATGAATTTAATCCATAATACAACATATAATATATATTTTTGTCACCCAGCAAATTGGGCCAGGGGACCATGTGGACATTCTTGATGACAATGGCTGCACTCCCCTCATGTACGCGGCCATTGCAGACTCCTGGCAAGCTGCAGAGATGTTGCTGAACTTCAGTGCAAGGAGAGAAATGGTAGGAAATTGTCACTGCTTAAAGGATGGGTGCAGAATGAAATGGAGTTTTATTGCAGAGCTTTTCTTATGGATACACTGATATGTTTCAAATGTGATATTTTCTTAGCAAGGCTGAAAGCAACCAACTATTGTATTTTGTTTGAAGCTTATCATGCGAGTCTGAAAATAATTCAGCCATTTAGAATGGCAGCTTTCAACTGCACATATTAGTTGTATTCTATGACATGTGTACAAACTATATGTTCCAACTAGGAGCTGATGCCCTATAACTGATGCCTCAGTTTCTATTAAGCTAGAGCAATGGCACCATGTGATACAATCCTTTTAGTTATTAGGTGCACACAAAATATTGCCACTACTGCTTTGCCATTGCGTACTATCTATTGCTGCACCCAACGATAATGTCATCTATGTCATCCAGACTGATACTGAAGGCAGGACCGCTGTCCACTATGCAGCATTCTTTGGCAAGTACAATACACTCAAGTTCCTGATATCATCAGCATCGGCTTGGGCGCCTAGGTTAGTTCATGGTGTGAGCAATGGGTATCATTGTGACAGAATTATGAACTTTCCATCCATGCAGGGATTCCTATGGACGCACTCCACTGCACTGGTCATGTGCCAATGGAAGTACCAAGTGTCTGCAAGTGTTGCTCAACCATGCAAAGTAAGATTGAACCAGCCTTGACCCAAGGAATCAGTTTTGAGACCAATGCGCTTGGGAATCTAGAGTAGAACCAGTTTGGAAGCATAGCATGGAAGCTTGTAAAGCCAGGCTAGAACCACAGCAAGGAGCTGGATTGCATTACACTCAAAGCATTAGGCAATTGAGCCAGCACGGAACCAGGACCAATAATATAAGTGGAAGTAGAACACTGAAGTGCATGAAATTGAGCTGCACTGCACCCATTTAAATAATACTCAACCTACCACTTCAATCCCAGGGTAGTGTATGGAGACATCAATCCAAAGGACAATGAAGGAATGACACCACTTCATTGTGCAGCCCTTTTTGGAAGACCTAAACACATCTCCTTGCTAAATGAAGGTACACCCTCCTCTCTGAAGACAGTCCAGGTTCCTCCTATTGTGACCTCACTAACTCGATGCCCCTTTTCTCTTACTGTTTCCCTTTCACACCACAACTTCCTTTGGTACTCCTACCTCCCATAATGACACCTCTCTCTTTACCCCTCCCTCCTATCTTGTTCACCCATCCCACTGTACAGCTGAGTGCAGTCTTGTGGCTGTTGACATTGAGGGGAAGACAGCTCTGCATTGGACTGCCAATAACTCTGATCCATCGTGTGTTCTTGCTTTGATGGAGGCATACCCACCACTCTTGAATAGAAGGTACTGCACTATTCAAGACATAGAGTTTTCTCCTCAACACGTGGTTTATTGAGAGCAGAGATGAGGCATAAGAGAAATAATTAGATGAAGGGAATTATGTGTAATAATTAGCTCTGTATTTTAGAGGAAGCCAAGCATGACTACCCACCTACCCACCTACTTCTCTACACCACTGTATAATGATCTAAACGGCAATAGGAATGTTTGATTTAACATGTGTGGCAAAGTACCTACAATTTTTGCTATGCATATGAGATGCATTCTTGTTGTTTCTCTATTGTTTGTGTAATTTGGAAGGTAAATATTTTTGTGCCTAGGGATGTGTATGGATGCACAGTTCTTCACCTGATGGCAGCCAATGGCTCACTGCCACTTATGGACACACTCTTAAGGATTGAAGGGTGAGCTGCCACCACCACCAACCATCACTTCATTATCATGAAACATGCACCACAATTGACAGTCAAATCCGATTTCATGCAGGAGCATACACAACGAAATAACTGAGCTTTTCTCCCTCCCTCCCTCACACTCCCCACTCCCACCAAACAACAACGTGGCCCTAGGGTTGAGGTCAATGCGCAAGACAGTACTCAGCGCACACCCCTACACTATGCCTGCCTAGGAGGTCATGCAGAGGTTGCCTCAATGATACTGCAGTGGGGAGGTCTGGATCGGATGGTGGACATTGAGGGGTAAGAGGTGACAGATACCTGTATGCATCAGGAGCTGCAGTAATCAAGCACAATCTCTCTCATCCAACCACATATGCACACATCTGCAACACACAACTCGTTTGCGTGCATGTGCATAAAGAGCCACCCCTCTTCACTGTGCTGTGATGTCTGGGTCAGCTAGTACTGTCCGCTCACTTCTCTCGCTGCTGCCTGAACCAACCCACATCCCTGACCAGAGTGGCAACACCCCTCTCACATTGGCTGCACAGTATGATTCTGCAGAAGTGTTAAATGTAAGCTATTATTCCTATACAATAAGTTCACTCTCACGCTGTGTGGGTTAGGTATTGCTTTCCAGCGACGAACTACGCAAGCATATCAATCAGATTGACAGCAACGGCAGAACAGGTAAGCTATGCATGCAGCTGCTATGTCTTCAACTCCCCATTTTAATTGCGTGCATAGTCCATTTAATTTTGTATTTGTCTTGTATTTCTGTTAAGGTGTGACGATAAATAAATAAGGAGTCGCTATTGTAGCAACTCCCGCTTGAAAAATTCAAAAGATTTACACCTTTGCGAATCTGCTGAAATGCATCATGCGCAAATTTTATATATACTATAAATATTGTGCTGCCCTTGTGGGTTATCAACAAAAATTAGCCCACCCTTCTCGTTCCCAGCATTATACTTCGCCTGCTACGCGGGCGCGGCAGATTGCGTCACTTCTCTTATCTCCAATGGCGCGGACCCAAACATATGTGACGCGTTCCAACAAACACCTTTGTTCCCGGCGTGCGAGAGCGGCCACGGCGCCTGTATTCATGCTGTGAGTGTGGTCTTCACATGGCGACGACATACTGTATTTACTCTCCACATGTCGTTTGAAGTTGGCTAAAGGTGGATGCGACATCAATACACGCGACGGTGATGGGCATGCGCCCCTGCACACGGCTACGCTGAATGGACAGCTGGATTCAGTGAGGGCGCTGGTGATCAGCGGTGCGGACCTCAACCTGTACGACAGCGGGGGCAACACTGCTCTGCACGTGAGTGCACATGCATCAACCTGTTTGTGCAATGTGGCATTGCATAGTGTATAATGGTTAATATCTCTGCTCTCTAATGCCCCCCCCCCCCCCCCCCCCCCCCCTAGTCTCGTTCCCAGACTCACTTAGGTAAGCACCACATAATTTACATTACGCGATAATGCTTACGTAAGTAAGTCTGGGAACGAGACCCCCCCCCACCCTGTACCACTGTGTGGTATCGAGGAGGCCCGCCCCTCGATAGGCATTTGACACTGCTGGTTGTGCACACGTTGTTTGTATATATAATTATAATATGTGTGTGTGTGTGTGGTGATGTGTGTGCACATGGGTGCATGTGTGCATGTGCCGTGCATGGCGTTTGTGTTTGTAGGTGTGGCAAAACACAGTGGAGTGGGCTGTGTGGTCATGCATCCTGCTTCTAGTTGACATTACAGGGTGCTTTTGTTTTTCCAGATGGCTGCATTTGGTGGGATGGAGGCCATCTTGGCAGTCTTGGTGGAGAATCGTGTAGATCCAAACCTACAGGTCTGCACCAACCCAACCCCATCCATCCCACACAACCAACCACACCACACCCCAAACCACACCCCAAACCACACCCCAAACCCACCCAATCTTCACACTACACCTCCAACCATAACCTTGTGCATCCTAGTGTATGTGTGTATGTATGTGTTGTGTGTGTTGTGTATGTGTGTTGTATGTGTTAATTACATTCATTTGCTGTCATGATGGCACTATAGGACCCCAGTGGGATGACTGCCCTTCACCTGTCCTCCATAGAAGGCCATGAGGGCTGTGTGCGACAGCTGCTGTCTTACAACGCTCATCCTAACATCATGGACACCACAGACCAGAGGTAAAGGAGATTCTTGCACCCGAATGTAGGAGGGCTCCCCTCCAACATCACCATGTGCCCATTTGGTGGATTGTTCTCCAACCTTTCCAATAGGTGCACGCCACTGGACTATGCCCGACTCCATGACCACACCCCCTGTGCAGATCTTCTGGTGGAGGCAGGGGGACTGGTATCTGCATCCATCAAGGAAATGGCGGCCATCACAATACAAGCCAACTTTAGAGGACACATGTATGTTGAGCCCTGTGGTACACTGTAGTTACAATTCTACTATAAAGGAATGCAGCCATATCCCAAGGGACAACTTAAAGAACTTGATCCCAACCTCCTCTCCAAGCCACCATTACCTCACCACATATCCTCCCCCCCCCCCCCCCCCCCCCCCCCTAATAAAGGGCTCGGAAACTAAGAAAGAAGTTGGTGACACAGAGTAGGGCAGTCACAGTCATCAGCGCTGCCTTCAGGGGGTATTGCCAGAGGAAGCATTACAAGCAGAAGAAGAGGGAGTTGGAAGCCGCCATAAAGATCCAGGCCTTCTATAGGTACTACCATCTATATACTGTGAATCATTATTCCAATTAGTGCCTATTGCTCTGGGTTGTCAGAGGTCATCTTCAACGCATAAAGTTCAGGTCCAAGTTGGCAGAGTTCAAAGAGCAGCGATGTAACAACGAGCGCGTTTTGAATTTTGCCAAGTGGCTTCTTGGTGTTGGGGCTGGGGACCTGACTGCATTGGCGAAATCAGAAAGGGCTCCACCCCCACAGCCTAGCTTCATGAGTGGTCATGAGCTCAGAGGTAACAGTCCTGTCTGCACACATGCAGCATGTGCGTACAATGTACGTACAAACACACCCTGATGTACGTACAAAACACATCCTGATGTACATAAAAACACACCTGATGTACGTACAAGTGGATCCAGATGTGCAGCACACATTTATGGAGGCTGGGACTGTATTATTTTGACGGAATTCTAACGTCTTTTTAATTTGGCTGTCCATTGCAGAATTTGAATGTTTGTATGTCTCTGTAAGATCCCTTCTTGCAGTGTTCTGTATAAATGCCTATGCACACTTCATGTGTGTACACTCACGCACTGCACATGCACACATTATGCATCTCCACACACACACACACACATGCACGCACACACAACACACGCGCGCACACACACAGAACCCACGCACACACACACACAACACACACAACACACGCACACATGCACACATGCACACACACACACCACACACACACACGCACACACACACACATGCACACACACACACACACACACACACACACACACACACACACACACACACACACACACACACACACACACACACACACACACACACTGCACCTGCAAGCTCCATAGTGGCACGCACGTCCTTGTGCAACTGTAATCACCCACATGTGACTTACCAGATCTTGTTTAGGTGCTGGTATCCAGTCGGAATCAGCCTGCACTGCGCAAGATGTTCGCGTGGAGCAGAAGCTGCGTCTGGAGGCTGCCATGAAGATGAAACTACTCTACGACAACAGGCAAGAACGTTGGAGTGAATTCCGTGACATGGAGGCCCAGAGGAGATCGGACAAGGCTGCTAGGCGGGAGCTGGACAGGCTTGCTGGGGTCCTGGCCGATAGCAGAGCGAGAAAGGATCATGTGACCCGCAAGTTCACCCAGACAGTCACTGTCCAGCGTTCCCATCACGCCGCAGCTACCATTCAGAGAGCCTTCAGGGCAATGAAGACCAGGGGGGGTTGGAGGGAGCGCCAGCGAGAGAGGACAGAGGGGTTGAAGGTCAAGAGGGAGGGGCATGCAGCTCAGGTGATCCAGCGGGCGTGGAGAGGGTACAGGGCGTACAGGGAGTACCGGGCTTTGAACTACAAGTCTGTGGCGACCTGTCCTGTCATCGATACAAGCACTAGGCCTCAAGCCTGCCATGGAAGTACCTGGGTCCACTCATACGAGAGGGCTACCTCAGTAACAGGTGAGTTGTGAGTTGTACAGTGAGGGGAGTTGCAGATGATGGTGGGTGTGTGGGTGAGGTGATGTGGGTGTGTGGGTGGGTGAGGTGATGATGTGGGTGGGTGAGATGATGATGTGGGTGGGATGAGGTGATGATGTGGATGGGTGAGGTGATATGGGTGGGTGAGATGATGATGTGGGTGGGTGAGGTGATGATGTGGATGGGTGAGGTAATGATGTGGATGTGGGTGCAGAGTGAAGATGATGAGCATGTGATAAAGAGTACTCTTCGCTCCTTTTACAGGCACTCCTAAGCGCCCCCTTCATATTACACAAGAAGGCAGGTTCCTTGTTTTTAGGCCTGCATCAAAGCAACAGGCAGGTAGGGGCATGGATGCGATGGCAAGGTCAGGGTCCAGTATGAAACTTCTGGAGAGAGCCATATCGCATGACCATTTCAAATCTCGTGTGAGGGATTTCAAAAAGCTGTTCCCTGTGCAGAAGGCTAGTGAGACTATCAGAGGAAGCAGGTCCAGCGAAAGGCGAATAGCAGTCGAGCAAGACCCATCCCAGCGAGGCCCATCCCAGCGAGGCCATTCCCAACAAGGCCTATCCCAGCGAGGCCCATTACAGCGAGGCCCATCCCAGCAAAGCCATTCCCAGCGAGGCCCATCCCAGCAAGGCCCATCCCTGCGAGGCGAGGCCCATCCCAGCGAGGCCCATCCCAACAAGGCCCATCCCAGCAAGGCCCATCCCAGCAAGGCCCATCCCAGCAAGGCCCATCCCAGCAAGGCCCATCCCAGCAAGGCCCATCCCAGCAAGGCCCATCCCAGCAAGGCCCATCCCAGCAAGGCCCATCCCAGCAAAGCCGTTCCCAGCGAGGCCTACCTCAGCTCCTCAAGGCACTTCCCACTGGAATACGGAAGTCTTACACTGCACCTGTTCAGCTTCCTCTTATAGTCAATCACACTCAAAGCTGAACTGTGTGCAGGTAGTACGTCCCACACTACACTTATGACACATCAGTTTGTATGACTATATTGTGTACCCTTCCCATACTAACGTGTATACATGCAACAATATTATTTACTATTCACAAAGATAGAGCTGGCACCAACCCAAGTGCTACACGTATGGCAACAGATTGCTTAAAGTCAGGTTGTTGAGATCAGAGGTGAAGAAGAACCAAGAATGTGTGGGTTGGGGTACATTAATAAACATTCCGTACTACTGATCTCATGTGGGTTGGGGTACATTAATAACCATTCTGAACTACTGATCTCTTTGAGCACTGCTAAAAATAGGCCAGTGGTGGGAAAACAAATTGATGGTATTGATATCATGCCCAGACCCAAAAGTTCAGCATCCCATGAGAAGTGATTTGATTTAGGATTGGTGGTATAAAAACGGGTACAGGTTGGTTGCAAAAAGTTGGTTGATGCCACAGCGAAACAGACAACATCTGCAAATACACTGACACTTCTAATCTTCTATAAAATATGGTTGTAATGCAACTGATAAAGTTTTGGTTTAGGGGTGTATGTGCATTACCCATACACCATTGAATGAAATAATTAGACAGAAACTTTGCTCCCTTCGGTAACTGGAGTAGCCACGTAGGTGTGAAAACTGTAATTCTAAGTGTAGTGCGTGTGGTTGTTTAGAGGCGTGGTATTAAAGAAGGCCTATTGGAGTGTTATTAAACTGCCTTCTGCGCCATTATCGTCTGATTTTGCATTACGAAATAACGGTTCTCTTGCGAGAACCTTCTAAAAATTAGAGAAGACTCATCAAATGTCCCCCTCCACGGAAATCTTTAGTAAAAGGCGAAAGATTTATTCGCTCTGAAGGGAGACCAGAGTGATTCGTTGAATGAGGCTTGTCAGACAGTTATACCTTGAACGATGCAAAGCGGTTATGGGTTGTTGCTAATTGGTTTAGCTAATGAATATTCTCCAATTTATAGGTATACCTTTCATATGAACAATAAAGGCTTACAAGGCTTTTTTCTACGACGAGCACATTCTATATGGCTGGGACCTAACGAACGTTCCACACACATCATTTGTGGCTCTGTATTCTCAATTGACCACGCAATGACATGTAACAGGGTGGTTTTCCCATCATGAGACACAATGAGATATCACTGCCAAACTCCTACCAGAAGTGTGCCACATATAGCTGCTAAGCCTCTGCTACAGCCATTATCTAACGGGTTCTTTCACCACAGTAGCAAACGTATGAAATGAGGCATGTCTGGATATCAAGGCACACAGCGTTTGGAACACAACTCAGGATACCTTTTTGAGGTTAGGATTTATCACTCAGATGCTTTGAGCTATCGTTCCAAAGTCCTTGCCACTGTATTCAGACAACACGAGTCAGCCAAAAAACAAAACAAAACAAATGCAATGAAAGGATAGAGGCTAACATTCTACAAGCATTTGGCAGATATGCTGGCTCTCAAAAAGGGTAAACCTTATGTAGGCTGGCTTTGATGTTGCCTTGCATTTGCCATTCTGGGCTCAGCCATTACATCCATACGTGGCTCACATTCCTCAACCTGTATGTGAACACAACCTGAACCTTGGCCGTGCTGAAAGTAAGGATCACGGATCCTACATAGTCCTTGAATTTTAATGAGTGTTGTAGACATTACATGTACTTGTATAGGGTGTAGCTAAAAGTAGGAGTAGGAGTAGGAGTTGATGTCTAAAAGTAGGAGTAGGAGTAAGAGTTGGTGTCTAAAAGTAGAAGTAGGAGTAGGAGTTGTGTCTAAAAGTAGGAGTAGGAGTAGGAACAGGAGTAGGAAAGAACAGGAAAAAAATTTGATTGCTTTGTGTCAGAAAATTCCATGTGCTTGCTCGTCAATGTATGGGAACTTGCTATTTCTAATAAAGGCAACTCATCACACTGTCCCAGTCCAAAATCAGAATGCTGTGTTGTAGAATTCGTATTACATCCTACATCTAAATGTAAAATATCAATTGCTGATCAAATGAAACACATTTTCCCGATTTCCGGACATTCCTATAGTTATTGTGGTGCTGCATTTCCCCATGAACCACCAAGTGATGCTCCACATGCAGAAAGTGATAGAGAAGATGTTGCCACAAAGGAAAGAAGTAATTTCTATGAATGCAGGGGCACGCCCATAGTTCAAAGTGCAGCTTTTCTAAGCAGCAGGCCATGGATTATACCATTTAACATAGCATCATTTGAAGATGATCAGGTGGCTGATGTGATTGAAAAACTACCAAAGGAAATAGTACTCTAGGGTATAAGATATGAACTGGCTGGGTATTCCATCATTTCAAGGAAACATATTACTGCAGTCATTATGTGGAGAGGAGAATTCTATTTTTATGATGGTCTAGGTGTAACTGATCAAGTATGATTGAAATCTCTTGACAAAAAAAACTTGATGCACAGAGGACAGACTGGATCTTATGTATATTATCTTTTGTCCACAATGAATTAAGTGCTGGTGTTATATATTTGTTTGCCTAGAATTCACCATATCATTTCCAGTTTGGCTTATCAATTTTGTGTCTTTCAGCATGAAACAATAACAGTAGATACTGTACTATATTTGACCGCTTACTAGCTCCACACTAGGTTCAATTGTCCTATGTCTATACTGGATACTCTTATACTTCTATACTTATAACTTGTCCTATGTTTCAACTCTTGGTATATAACCATATAGATAGTAACTCTTGGTAATAACCCTAGATAGTATAGTGCATGACAGCTACTATAACATCAATTAACTCCTACTCCTACTCCTACTTTTAGACACCAACTCCTACTTCCGCTCCTACTCCTACTCCTACTCCTACTCCTACTCCTACTCCTACTCCTACTCCTACTCCTACTCCTACTCCTACTCCTACTCCTACTCCTACTCCTACTCCTACTCCTACTCCTACTCCTACTCCTACTCCTACTCCTACTCCTACTCCTACTCCTACTCCTACTCCTACTCCTGCTCCTACTCCTACTCCTACTCCTACTCCTACTCCTACTCCTACTCCTGCTCCTACTCCTGTTCCTACTCCTACTCCTACTCCTACTCCCGCTCCTACTCCTACTCCTACTCCTACTTCTAGACATCAACTCCTACTCCCGCTCCTACTCCTACTCCTACTTTTAGCTACACCCTACTTGTATATGGGATCGTTTCCGCATGTTTTTTTTTTTCAAGATTTCAATTTTTTTTTTTATATTCTAGAAGTCTGAAATGTCCTCCACACATTGCTTCTTAAGCACTGAGAATCGGAGTATCTGTCGTGGAGTTGTAAGGCGCTGAATTTTTAATTAGCCATACATTTCATTTTTCTATTGCGCATACTGGAAATTTTATAATGTATGTGCTATTTCGCGGAAACGATCCCATATTATAAATAGAAGGTATGCAATTATTACAACATAATAACACACTATAATATATGTATTAAATGAAATTGTTAAATAAATGATATTAAATTCATTTTGCAGAAGGAAATAATTAATTTACTCTCCCAAGAATCTGTGATCTCGATTTTACTTTATTTAAACAACAATCTCCTTATTGCTAAGTGGGTACATACTCCCACTACTTGGCTCTTGGTATTCTTCCGTGATGACCTTTCACAGGTCAATGTACACTCCTGGTCTCCCAGGCCCCATGAAGATTAACAGGTTAGCTATGTGACCCCTTCTGGACAGTCTTAATCATTTCATAGCAAGCAACTATACGAATGAACCTCACAACAAAGACTGCACCACACGATCCATTCATTCTCATGTGATTCACTTCAAAAGCTTTATAGCAGGTCCCCTTGAAGGAAGCAGAAAATCAAGTGCGACCTCCCCCCCCCTCCCCCCCCACAGTCTATGTTGCAGTGAGAGTTGTCTCTAGGATCGCTTCCCCCTCCTTTTCACAAGCCTCTCTTCACTTACTTCTCAAACAAGGTCCCTGATTCTGAGAACTAGTTCAGCTTCCCAATGTCAACTCTACCATACATGATTCAAGTGTCATCTTCTTTTCAAAACAAAACAAGCTCATTCCACATCAGTGGATTGCATCTAGCAGTCCAGTGTGGTGTGGCTTGCACACATGGGATACAGATATATATTATGCACAGTGTTATAGTGTACCTGCCAATTGACACAGCACACACACACACACACACACAGAACAAACAAAACACACAAACATGCAGACAAACACCAATTCAACTCATGACAAATGAGTTCTGCCTATGCCATCATGTTGACACATATAGCATGTACTGTCAAATGTTGTAAGTGACAGAAACGCCGTAAGGCAATTTGCTGTTGCTGCTCAGATCAGAGACCTTAAGGCTATCAAAGCCGAGGGCCAGTGGAGTGCTATCCCCAACAAACAGCGCGGCCGCGTTGGCAGGACTTGAGAGCTGCCACTGAGTCAAGATGGAGTCCAGCTTTGCTTGATTGAGAAGGTAGAGTGGATCGTTGGCCGCATCTGAGTTACACATCTGCCCTCCCACGGTGCAGGTGATGTCTGCGTTGAAGGAGCTCAGACGCGAACGGAAGGTCTGGGCTCCGCTGGCTGGGAGCGCTAGGACGTCATTCACGGTGGACAGGGTGGGGTTGTTTCGGGTGCTCGTCGACATCTGACGTCTCACGCATGGTTGGGTGTCCGCCGAGGGGGTCACACTGAACATCCCCCTCTGGAAGGGGCCATTGCTCACGCAGGACTCGGTACCTGGGGTTTCGATGGCGTTGCCGAAACCCATTGCCGGATCGAAGACAAGAGTTGCATAGGGTGTGTTTGGGGTTACAGTCCAGTCCCATACCGGGATGGTAACCCCGGGCTCCGACGCCCTCAGTATGTCCTCATACTGGAGCATGAAGTATCTGTTGACCACCAGGAGCTGACTGGCCACCTGGGTGTTGGTCAGGGCGCTGGCCAGGTAGCTCTTGTAGCCAGCAACCAAGCTGTTGTAAAAGGGTGCGTAGGTGGGGCTGGAGGCGGATTCCTTGACCGCTTTAATGTACCTCTCTCGCTGGGCGTCGGTGAGTGCGTTCCACACTGCCCTGTAGCGGGGGCAGCCCCCTAGGTTACCTTGGGTGCTGATGCAATCGCACAGGCGTCCATATTGGTCGATGGTTGTGCCAGGTATGGACGTGCAGGTGCCTGCATGTTAGGAAAGCATACGGTCAATCCGTAGATTAATGACCTTACGTTAGGTCTCATACAAACGGTAGTTCAAGTTTGGAGTGAAAATGTTTTGGCATGAGAGTGGGATGGGAGGCGTGTATGTGTGGGGTGAAGGTGGGGTGGACTGGTGAAGATGTCTTCGACGAGTGGGGGAGGGGGACCTTGGGATTTGTACTATAGGGGCCACTGCATCCATTCAATGCACTGTAAGGGAGTGCAGCTATCTCTGCATGAGAAGCACAAGAAGGGATAGATACCCGGTCCTAGGGGTTGGTTACCTTCATACTAAGGGATAGTTTAGCTTCATGCAGAAGAGTGTCTACACCTGACTTCATGCAGGAGAATTGGGGTCATCCTTACTCTGTGCTTCGATGCAGCTTGGCACGACACCACTCCATGTTGCATCAGCCTGACAGAGCTGAACTTGAGTACCGCTGATTACAAACCCGTCCATGCAGACAAAGAGGACACTGGATCCTTTGAGAAAGTCCGGAGATGTACCAATGCGGTGGCCATTATTTGGAGCACCGGGGTCTGGGCAGCTGGTGGCTGTAAAGGTAATGCGGTTATCATGCTTCAATAATCCTTTGTAATCATTGATAATTTATGGTAAATTTTAGTGATGCAATAATCGTTCAAATTGGAATTTCATTGGCAAAAGTATACAAGACTGTATATTGCACTCCTGCCTTGTGCTTGCAATATACTGGTCCATTCATGTGTGCATGTGATGAGAAAATGAAGTATTTGGTGGAAGAGGACTTGGAAGAGCACAAGGTATGCATGTATTTGTGCTTGAGTGCCAAATCTTTCATTAACGTATTGCTTGGCTTTGGCATCACATTCGGTTCCTAAGATGGAACTACAAATCTATCTACAATGCTTTAACACCTGTCCAACCCTCTCCATGTACGAATAGTCAGAGATAGTATACTATATCTGGTAGTCAAGTGGAGTTTATACAAAAAGGACTTTATGTGCAAACAAATAGGTGTGAAGTCAGGGCAGGTAGAGGCGTGAGGGGGAGGGGAAACCATGTAGGGATGTTACTCAAGACACAATAACATTAATTTGACATCAAGCATTGCATGTCAAGGATTACCTAACATTCGATTAATATATATAGACACCAAATACTTACGGACACACAGAGGGGCACTCCCACTCCAGCTCCCACTACTCTGACATGTTCTGGTGAGCTGTCCTACCAGTGTGAATTTGGCAGCACAACTATACAACGCCTGGTTTCCCACTTCAGTCCCTGTCAGCCTGACAGCTCCATTTCCGGGATTTGGCAAGGCAGGACACATCACAGCTGCACAGAAGGAAGTAATAATGGCATCCAGAGGTTACGTTTTCCTTCTTTTCACCACAAATGGTTTCAACACTCTCGGAGAATGAAACTTACGCACACAGGATGGTGTCGGATCACTCCATTTTCCAGTTGGCAGACATGTCCTGGTGGCACTTGCAGTGGTCAGCATGAAGCCACTCTGGCACTGGTATGTGACAACGGATCCCACAGAGGTTGCTGTGAGTTGGATGGATCCCATTGAAGGACTTGGCAGTATGCCACAATCCACTACTGAACCTGTGGCTGTATTGCAAAATTTCAGTGTTAAAAAATAAACATGAAAGCTGAGGTAACATGTTACATTACCAAAGGGACAAGGGTGCTGTTTTTTAGATGGAACTAGTGTTGGGAATGACGTTTTAATTTTTATATTTAGCTTACTATGATTAAAAGTTTGGTTAATCTTTTTTATGCAAAAATGACAAGCAACTATCTAGCTGAGTGAGGACTGGGGAGGTTTTAAAATAAAAAATATCCAAGTATAAAACATATAACATTGTCACACACATTTTCAATGACAAAAAAAATAATAATAAAAATGTTTCCACCCGGGATCGAACCGGGGACCTTGCGCGTGTGAGGCGCACGTGATAACCGCTACACCATGGAAACTAACATGGCACATATGGTCTTAGAACAGGTAAAGCACATTTGTATACCTACCATCGCAGACCGGTGTTGGAGTGCTCCAGCTTCCCGTCTCGGTACACACTGTGATCGCGACATCACGTAATTTATAACCATCAGAGCATGTGTAGGAAGCAGTGGCACTAAAGGTTGTGGCTGCAGCTGCTACAACCCCATTGAGGATAGAGGGAGGTTGTCCACAGTCCACCACTACAAGAATTGAAAAAGAAATCCTAATGACGGTCATTCCATAAAAGAGTATATTCTGAAGACTGCAGGTATTTTGGGAGGGGTGATGTGTTAGCTATTTACATTGCAGCAATTAATGGATAAACAAGACACAAAAACTTGTTTCTGCACCAAACATGAGATAAAAGTGTATCCCTCTGCTGTTTTGTTTGCAAACAGTGTGCATTGCCCTCCCCCGCACCCTAGTGGCTCTCTGATCCAGAACAACAACAACCCTAGCCTTTTGCATTCCCATTTTATAATGAATTTCACATTTCTGTGTAGGCTTAATTAATTATTTATTCCTTGCATCTCTATCGAAAAGGTGTGTGCTCAGGCTATTCCACCCCCACTCCACCCATTCCCTCCCACCCACACACATACACAGACACAGACACACACACACACACATGCATGCGCACACACACAACACACACACACACACACACACACACACACACACACACACACACACACACACACACACACACACACACACACACACACACACACACACACACAGCAAAGCATGCTCACATACATGTGCATGTTGGTGGTGCTCCTGGTCCATATTCCGTTCCCTGCCACATTGCCGAGACGTCAGTCCACCGAGGATGAATCCAGTGGAGCAGCTGTACGTTGCCACGGCACCCAGAGTTGTGGACAAAAAGCTGACACTTCCACCAGTGGGTGCGGCCAGGGGCCCGCAGTCAATAACTGCATTAGCAGAAGCATTGCTGAACATATGCGTGCACACGAAGGCACAACTGCACACGACATACATAAGCCACAACTGGGTGCACATGACATACATAAGCCACATATGGGTGCACATGACATACATAAGCCACAACTGGGTGCACATGACATACATAAGCCACAACTGGGTGCACATGACATACATAAGCCACATATGGGTGCACATGACATACATAAGCCACATATGGGTCAGACTCACATAAGCAAAATGGCTGATCTCCTGACCAGGTCCCGTTCTGCTGGCAGACCCTTTGGGGAATGCCCTCCAGCAAGTTGCCCTGGTTACAGCTGTAGCTGGCTGTGGTGCCTACTAGCCTGGGCTCAAAGAGTACACTGCCGTTGGCGGGACTAGCCAGTGGAGGGCACCGAATAGCACCTATAGCTGTGTGTGACGGGTCATGCAAACAAAGGTAGCAAGGCTTGATAGGTTGCCCATTTGCATGCATGCACATTTGACTGTTGTGTAAACAGACGATGTATGCAACATGAAATGCATGCATACACATGCATACCCTTACACATGAACACCCTTACACATGCACACCCTTACACATGCACACCCTTACACATGAACATCCTTACACATGCACACCCTTACACATGAACACCCTTACACATGCACACCCTTACACATGCACACCCTTACACATGAACACCCTTACACATGCATACCCTTACACATGCATACCCTTACACATGCATACCCTTACACATGCATACCCTTACACATGCATACCCTTACACACGCATACCCTTACACACGCACTACCCTTACACATGCATACCCTTACACACATACGTATGCCCCCCCACACAAGTGTGTATATACATGCATACACATGTAGGTTCACATAGAATACATGTGAAACAAACAGTACTGCTATGTAAACAGTATCTCCACTGTCACGAAGGGTACAGAATAAATGCATGTGGCACACAGTATACACACATGCACATGCATGAGTGACATACATGTACCAAATGTAGCTTACGGATACAGAATGGATCCGTGCCTGTCCATATTTCAGTGCTGATGCACGTTCTGAGCAGAGTGCCCTCAAAAGTGAAGCTGCTATTACACTTATATGTCACCACATTATTTAACAGTCGTCCCGTGGCAAGGACCATGCCATTCGGCAGTGGCACCAATGTGAGGTCAGGACACGTGATCGCTACAGAGATAAAGGAAGATAGGTTTAAAAAAAAATTAACTGCATCAAAGAGCCTCAGAGCAAATGGGTGGGGCTTTTGTAGTGGAGGCAATCAGCAGGCACACAGAAGTGATTGCTTGCATGCAGATGCAAAGAGCTCCCTCTCCTCCAGTTGAAGAAGGGCGAGCAACTATGCAAAAGCTAATGTCACGGAGACTCACGTTGGCATGTGGTATCACTGCCACTCCAGACTCCATTCTGACATATCCTTGTGGCCGTCCCAACAAGCTTGAATCGGAAGTTGCAGCTGAATGTGGCCTGGGAACCTGGCTGCCTGCCATTGGATATGACCAATACACCGTCGTTAGGAGTGGTAAGAGAGGGGCACAGCGCTGTATGGGTCAGAAGGGTGCACAAGTTAACTACAAGACTTTGCTGTGCATGCAACCCAGAGAGACAAGGCCTCGAGTCAGATGGGGTCTTTGCTGACCCACTGGGGAAAGCATGCTATGTAAAATCTCAAATGAAGCCCACCTTCCTAGGTCTCCCTGGGACCTCACATGATGCAAGCATATTGTACTGATAGCTACATATTCACAGCACACAGACACACACACGTGCACACACACACATGTACACACACACACACACATGCACACATGCACACACACACATACACACACACACACACACACACACAAACACAGAGGCTTACGAATGCAGGTGGGGGAAATATTACTCCACTGTCCATTAGAATTGCACTGAAGTATGGTTGTTCCTACTGTTGCAAAACCTGAGTTGCACTGAAATAGAGCAGTAGATCCAACTGTTCTTTGCTCTACTGAAACCACACCATTCAATGGATTTGCAAGAACTGGACACAGGATAGCTGGATACGAAACGAAAGAGAGAGGATTGAACAAGTAGGAATACGATGGAGGATGTGAAGAAATGAGGGAAGTAGGGAAGATAGAGGGAGAAAGATGAGGGAGGTGGAAGATAGGAGAGAGGAGAGGATGGGAGGAGGATGGAGAAGGAAGGAGTGGAGAAGAAAGGGGGAGGAGGGGTGGGAGTAGAGGGTGAAGGGAGGAAGGAAGGAATGGCAGGAGGAGAGAAGAGAGGACTGAAAAGTAGGATGGGGTGGAGTGGAATTGTAAGTGACAGGGGAACGACCAAAGAGCAGACAATGGTGCCATCAGTGCCATGTGTTAGCTGACCCTCATAGAAAGTAAGTATTGTTATCCCCAAACAAGCTGCTCCCCTATCCATAAACACCTGGGCACACCCATAGACTTTGACATATACACACACCTACCCACTACTCACTCTTAGACACCTCTTTCTTTCATTGTCTGCTCGTCCCATTTCAACAGCCACAACACTGCCAGTTGCACTCACCTTGACAAGTTGGCTGCACTCCGCTCCACACTCCAGTCACCGCACATGTACGAATACTGTTTCCTCCTGATAGCACAAATCCAGTGGCACAGCTGTAGGTGGCTGTGTCTCCAAGGTTGTTTCCTGAGAGGATCACCTGCCCATTTAGGGGGCTGGTTGTGGCATCCCGAGGGCAAGTTATTACTGAAAGGCAGGAAGCAATAGAGAGGTGATTGGTGATTGGAGGGTCCATGTGTCCTATGCACACACACACACACACACACACACACACACACACACACACACACACACACACACACACACACACACACACACATACACATACACATACACACGCACATACACACACATCACACCACACACACACAATGGTCATTTACCTTGACACACAGGGCTGAACCCACTCCATAAGCCATTGACCTGACATGCTCTTGCTGCATTTCCAATGAGAAGGCTTCTGTTGTTGCAGGTGTAGGTGGCCACGCATCCAATGCCAACGCAAGGGACATTTACCATGCCATTGTCAGGTGAAGTAAGTGTCTCATTGCATGATATAGCTATAGGGAGATTGCAGTAATTCAAATACTTTTTTTTAATCGCTTGTGGTTATTTTGACACAGCTGTACCTTGGCACACTGGGCTAGACCCGCTCCACAGACCATTGGTTTGACACACCCGTGACATATCTCCAATGAGAACACTTTGGTTGTTGCAGGAGTATGTGGCCACACACCCAGTAGCATTGCAAGGGACCTTCAGGTTTCCATTTCGAGGTGGGGGGAGCACCTCATTGCAAATTATCACTAGAAAGTGGGAGGGACCAATAACTGTGTGTCTTTAAAAAGTAAATCTAATTGCCAACCCAATACTGACATGCGTGGTACAGTAATGACTGCACTTAGCAGAACATCTTGTTTGATAACATTGCTGTTTGACTACTGTAAAGTTAAAGTAATAGTAATTTGTTAAATATGACCTGCAGCGAAATTTGGTGCCACAAATGTTGTATGGGATGGCTCGGAAAGTGGAGAGTGTTAGGTTCTAAAACATATTGCAATACAGTTATTCTTGAAGTCAATTCACTTGCGGATAGTAACAAAAATGTAACGTCTCATTTACCTTGACACACAGGGCTGGACCCACTCCATAAGCCATTGACCTGACATGCTCTTGCTGCATTTCCAATGAGAAGGCTTCCGTTGTTGCAGGTGTAGGTGGCCACGCATCCAATGCCAATGCAAGGGACATTTACCATGCCATTGTCAGGTGAAGTAAGTGTCTCATTGCATGATATAGCTATAGGGAGATTGCAGTAATTCAAATGCATCGCTTGTGTTATTTTGACACAGCTGTACCTTGACACACTGGGCTAGACCCGCTCCACAGACCATTGGGTTGGCAGACTCTTGTTGACATTCCAATGAGAGCACTTTGGTTGTTGCAGGAGTATGTGGCCACGCACCCAGTAGTATTGCAAGGGACATTGATGCTACCATTGCTAGGTGTGAGAAGGGTTTCACTGCAGAATGGGGCTGTAAAATGGGAAGCTGGAATTGGAAAAATTGCTTGCTAAATCCATTATCTTACAAACTGTAACTTGGCATATAGGACTGGATCCACTCCACAGACCAGTGACTTGACACACCCTTGTTGAATTCCCAATGAGAACACTCTGGTTGTTGCAGGAATATGTGGCCACGCACCCAGTAGCATTGCAAGGGACCTTCAGATTACCATTTCCAGGTGGGAGGAGCACCTCATTGCAAATTATCACTAAGAAGTGGGAGGGACCTAATAACTGCATATCTTTAAATCTAATTTTCAACCCAATACTGACAGGCGTGGTATGGTAATGACTACCACTTCATAGCATTTAGCAGAACATCTTGTTTTATAACATTGCTGTTTGACTACTGTAAAGTTAAAGTAATAATTTGTTAAATATGACCTGCATGGGAATATGGTGCCACAAATGTTGTATGGGATGGTTCGGAAAGTGGAGAGTGTTAGGTTCTAAAACATATTGCAATACAGGTATTCTTAAAGTCAATTCTCTTGTGGATAAACAAAAATGTAACGTCTCATTTACCTTGACACACAGGGCTGGACCCACTCCATAAGCCATTGGCCTGACATGCTCTTGCTGCATTTCCAACGAGAAGGCTTCCGTTGTTGCAGGTGTAGGTGGCCACGCATCCAATGCCAACGCAAGGGACATTTACCATGCCATTGTCAGGTGAAGTAAGTGTCTCATTGCATGATATAGCTATAGGGAGATTGCAGTAATTCAAATGCATCGCTTGTGTTATTTTGACACAGCTGTACCTTGACACACTGGGCTAGACCCGCTCCACAGACCATTGGGTTGGCACACCCGTGATGTATCTCCAATGAGAGCACTTTGGTTGTTGCAGGAGTATGTGGCCACGCACCCAGTAGTATTGCAAGGGACATTGATGCTGCCATTGCTAGGTGTGAGAAGGGTTTCACTGCAGAATGGGGCTGTAAAATGGGAAGCTGGAATTGGAAAAATTGCTTGCTAAATCCATTATCTTACAAACTGTAACTTGGCACATAGGACTGGATCCACTCCATAGACCAGTGACTTGACACACTCTTGTTGAATTTCCAATGAGAACACTCTGGTTGTTGCAGGAATATGTGGCCACGCACCCAGTAGTATTGCAAGGGACCTTCAGGTTACCATTTCCAGGTGGGAGGAGCACCTCATTGCAAGTTATCACTAAGAAGTGGGAGGGACCTAATAACTGCATATCGATCGAATTGTCAACCCAATACTGACAGGCGTGGTATGGTAATGACTACACTTCATAGCATTTAGCAGAACATCTTGTTTTATAACATTGCTGCTTGACTACTGTAAAGTTAAAGTAATAATAATTTGTTAAATATGACCTGCAGGGAAATTTGGTGCCACAAATGTTGTATGGGATGGTTCGGAAAGTGGAGAGTGTTAGGTTCTAAAACATATTGCAATACAGGTATTCTTGAAGTCAATTCACTTGCGGATAGTAACACAAATGTAACGTCTCATTTACCTTGACACACAGGGCTGGACCCACTCCATAAGCCATTGGCCTGACATGCTCTTGCTGCATTTCCAATGAGAAGGCTTCCGTTGTTGCAGGTGTAGGTGGCCACGCATCCAATGCCAATGCAAGGGACATTTACCATGCCATTGTCAGGTGAAGTAAGTGTCTCATTGCATGATATAGCTATAGGGAGATTGCAGTAATTCAAATGCATCGCTTGTGTTATTTTGACACAGCTGTACCTTGACACACTGGGCTAGACCCGCTCCACAGACCATTGGGTTGGCACACTCTTGTTGACATTCCAATGAGAACACTTTGGTTGTTGCAGGAGTATGTGGCCACACACCCAGTAGTATTGCAAGGGACATTGATGCTACCATTGCTAGGTGTGAGAAGGGTTTCACTGCAGAATGGGGCTGTAAAAAGGGAAGCTGGAATTGGAAAAATTGCTTGCTAAATCCACTATCTTACAAACTGTAACTTGGCACATAGGACTGGATCCACTCCACAGACCAGTGATTTGACACACCCTTGTTGAATTCCCAATGAGAACACTCTGGTTGTTGCAGGAGTAGGTGGCCACGCACCCAGTAGCATTGCAAGGGACCTTCAGATTACCATTTCCAGGTGGGAGGAGCACCTCATTGCAAGTTATCACTAAGAAGTGGGAGGGACCTAATAACTGCATATCGATCGAATTGTCAACCCAATACTGACAGGCGTGGTATGGTAATGACTACACTTCATAGCATTTAGCAGAACATCTTGTTTTATAACATTGCTGCTTGACTACTGTAAAGTTAAAGTAATAATAATTTGTTAAATATGACCTGCAGAGAAATTTGGTGCCACAAATGTTGTATGGATGGTTCGGAAAGTGGAGAGTGTTAGGTTCTAAAACATATTGCAATACAGGTATTCTTGAAGTCAAATCACTTGCGGATAGTAACAAAAATGTAATGTCTCATTTACCTTGACACACAGGGCTGGGCCCACTCCATAAGCCATTGGCCTGACATGCTCTTGCTGCATTTCCAACGAGAAGGCTTCCGTTGTTGCAGGTGTAGGTGGCCACGCATCCAATGCCAATGCAAGGGACATTTACCATGCCATTGTCAGGTGAAGTAAGTGTCTCATTGCATGATATAGCTATAGGGAGATTGCAGTAATTCAAATGCATCACTTGTGTTATTTTGACACAGCTGTACCTTGACACACTGGGCTAGACCCGCTCCACAGACCATTGGGTTGGCACACTCTTGTTGACATTCCAATGAGAACACTTTGGTTGTTGCAGGAGTATGTGGCCACACACCCGGTAGTATTGCAAGGGACATTGATGCTGCCATTGCTAGGTGTGAGAAGGGTTTCACTGCAGAATGGGGCTGTAAAATGGGAAGCTGGAATTGGAAAAATTGCTTGCTAAATCCATTATCTTACAAACTGTAACTTGGCATATAGGACTGGATCCACTCCACAGACCAGTGACTTGACACACCCTTGTTGAATTTCCAATGAGAACACTCTGGTTGTTGCAGGAATATGTGGCCACGCACCCAGTAGTATTGCAAGGGACCTTCAGATTACCATTTCCAGGTGGGAGGAGCACCTCATTGCAAATTATCACTAAGAAGTGGGAGGGACCTAATAACTGCATATCTTTAATTCTAATTGTCAACCCAATACTGACAGGCGTGGTATGGTAATGACTACACTTCATAGCATTTAGCAGAACATCTTGTTTTATAACATTGCTGTTTGACTACTGTAAAGTTAAAGTAATAATTTGTTAAATATGACCTGCATGGGAATTTGGTGCCACAAATGTTGTATGGATGGCTTGGAGTATGGAAAGTGTTAGGTTCTAAAACATATTGCAATACAGGTATTCTTGAAGTCAAATCACTTGCGGATAGTAACAAAAATGTAATGTCTCATTTACCTTGACATACAGGGCTGGACCCGCTCCATAAGCCATTGGCCTGACATGCTCTTGCTGCATTTCCAATGAGAAGGCTTCCATTGTTGCAGGTGTAGGTGGCCACGCATCCAATGCCAATGCAAGGGACATTTACCATGCCATTGTCAGGTGAAGTAAGTGTCTCATTGCATGATATAGCTATAGGGAGATTGCAGTAATTCAAATGCATCGCTTGTGTTATTTTGACACAGCTGTACCTTGACACACCGGACTAGACCCGCTCCACAGACCATTGGGTTGGCACACTCTTGTTGACATTCCAATGAGAACACTTTGGTTGTTGCAGGAGTATGTGGCCACACACCCGGTAGTATTGCAAGGGACATTGATGGTGCCATTGCTAGGTGTGAGAAGGGTTTCACTGCAGAATGGGGCTGTAAAAAGGGAAGCTGGAATTGGAAAAATTGCTTGCTAAATCCACTATCTTACAAACTGTAACTTGGCACATAGGACTGGATCCACTCCATAGACCAGTGATTTGACACACCCTTGTTGAATTCCCAATGAGAACACTCTGGTTGTTGCAGGAATATGTGGCCACGCACCCAGTAGTATTGCAAGGGACCTTCAGATTACCATTTCCAGGTGGGAGGAGCACCTCATTGCAAATTATCACTAAGAAGTGGGAGGGACCTAATAACTGCATATCTTTAAATCTAATTGTCAACCCAATACTGACAGGCGTGGTATGGTAATGACTACACTTCATAGCATTTAGCAGAACATCTTGTTTTATAACATTGCTGTTTGACTACTGTAAAGTTAAAGTAATAATTTGTTAAATATGACCTGCATGGGAATTTGGTGCCACAAATGTTGTATGGATGGCTCGGAGTATGGAAAGTGTTAGGTTCTAAAACATATTGCAATACAGGTATTCTTGAAGTCAAATCACTTGCGGATAGTAACAAAAATGTAATGTCTCATTTACCTTGACATACAGGGCTGGACCCGCTCCATAAGCCATTGGCCTGACATGCTCTTGCTGCATTTCCAATGAGAAGGCTTCTGTTGTTGCAGGTGTAGGTGGCCACGCATCCAATGCCAATGCAAGGGACATTTACCATGCCATTGTCAGGTGAAGTAAGTGTCTCATTGCATGATATAGCTATAGGGAGATTGCAGTAATTCAAATGCATCGCTTGTGTTATTTTGACACAGCTGTACCTTGACACACCGGACTAGACCCGCTCCACAGACCATTGGGTTGGCACACTCTTGTTGACATTCCAATGAGAGCACTTTGGTTGTTGCAGGAGTATGTGGCCACACACCCGGTAGTATTGCAAGGGACATTGATGCTGCCATTGCTAGGTGTGAGAAGGGTTTCACTGCAGAATGGGGCTGTAAAATGGGAAGCTGGAATTGGAAAAATTGCTTGCTAAATCCACTATCTTACAAACTGTAACTTGGCACATAGGACTGGATCCACTCCATAGACCAGTGATTTGACACACCCTTGTTGAATTTCCAATGAGAACACTCTGGTTGTTGCAGGAGTAGGTGGCCACGCACCCAGTAGCATTGCAAGGGACCTTCAGATTACCATTTCCAGGTGGGAGGAGCACCTCATTGCAAATTATCACTAAGAAGTGGGAGGGACCTAATAACTGCATGTCTTTAATTCTAATTGTCAACCCACTACTGTCAGGCATGGTATGGTAATGACTACACTTCATAGCATTTAGCAGAACATCTTGTTTTATAACATTGCTGTTTGACTACTGTAAAGTTAAAGTAATAATTTGTTAAATATGACCTGCATGGGAAATTTGGTGCCACAAATGTTGTATGGATGGTTCGGAAAGTGGAGAGTGTTAGGTTCTAAAACATATTGCAATACAGGTATTCTTGAAGTCAAATCACTTGCGGATAGTAACAAAAATGTAACGTCTCATTTACCTTGACATACAGGGCTGGACCCGCTCCATAAGCCATTGGCCTGACATGCTCTTGCTGCATTTCCAATGAGAAGGCTTCCGTTGTTGCAGGTGTAGGTGGCCACGCATCCAATGCCAATGCATGGGACATTTACCATGCCATTGTCAGGTGAAGTAAGTGTCTCATTGCATGATATAGCTATAGGGAGATTGCAGTAATTCAAATGCATCGCTTGTGTTATTTTGACACAGCTGTACCTTGACACACTGGGCTAGACCCGCTCCACAGACCATTGGGTTGGCACACTCTTGTTGACATTCCAATGAGAACACTTTGGTTGTTGCAGGAGTATGTGGCCACACACCCGGTAGTATTGCAAGGGACATTGATGCTGCCATTGCTAGGTGTGAGAAGGGTTTCACTGCAGAATGGGGCTGTAAAAAGGGAAGCTGGAATTGGAAAAATTGCTTGCTAAATCCACTATCTTACAAACTGTAACTTGGCACATAGGACTGGATCCACTCCATAGACCAGTGATTTGACACACCCTTGTTGAATTCCCAATGAGAACACTCTGGTTGTTGCAGGAATATGTGGCCACGCACCCAGTAGCATTGCAAGGGACCTTCAGATTACCATTTCCAGGTGGGAGGAGCACCTCATTGCAAATTATCACTAAGAAGTGGGAGGGACCTAATAACTGCATATCGATCGAATTGTCAACCCAATACTGACAGGCGTGGTATGGTAATGACTACACTTCATAGCATTTAGCAGAACATCTTGTTTTATAACATTGCTGCTTGACTACTGTAAAGTTAAAGTAATAATAATTTGTTAAATATGACCTGCAGGGAAATTTGGTGCCACAAATGTTGTATGGATGGTTCGGAAAGTGGAGAGTGTTAGGTTCTAAAACATATTTCAATACAGGTATTCTTGAAGTCAAATCACTTGCGGATAGTAACAAAAATGTAATGTCTCATTTACCTTGACACACAGGGCTGGACCCGCTCCATAAGCCATTGGCCTGACATGCTCTTGCTGCATTTCCAATGAGAAGGCTTCTGTTGTTGCAGGTGTAGGTGGCCACGCATCCAATGCCAATGCAAGGGACATTTACCATGCCATTGTCAGGTGAAGTAAGTGTCTCATTGCATGATATAGCTATAGGGAGATTGCAGTAATTCAAATGCATCGCTTGTGTTATTTTGACACAGCTGTACCTTGACACACCGGGCTAGACCCGCTCCACAGGCCATTGGGTTGGCACACTCTTGTTGACATTCCAATGAGAGCACTTTGGTTGTTGCAGGAGTATGTGGCCACACACCCGGTAGTATTGCAAGGGACATTGATGCTGCCATTGCTAGGTGTGAGAAGGGTTTCACTGCAGAATGGGGCTGTAAAAAGGGAAGCTGGAATTGGAAAAATTGCTTGCTAAATCCATTATCTTACAAACTGTAACTTGGCATATAGGACTGGATCCATTCCATAGACCAGTGATTTGACACACCCTTGTTGAATTCCCAATGAGAACACTCTGGTTGTTGCAGGAGTAGGTGGCAATACAGCCCACCGTTTTGCAAGGAATGGTTATCTTTCCATTGGCTGGTTCAGTCAAGGAGGCAGGGCAAGTTATGGCTGCAATGAAAAAAAAAAACAGGAGATAAAAAGTCAAGTCAAACCAATCCTTGGTGGAAAGCAACATTCAATAATATATTTCCAAGGTGAGCTTGCGAAGAAAGCATTTGTATCTATGTCTGTGTTTATTAAAAGTTGAAATTGTTCACACTATGAGGCACGAGAAACAATTCAAAGTTTTTTGAAGAATTCAGTAACAAAGATCTGCATACATGCAGAACACATTCATAATGCATGTTGACAAGCTACATGTGACGGAAAACAGATTGGCTTGCATACCAGCTTCATACAGACTGTTAGCACACATCCTACCTTGACACGCAGAACTGGACCCACTCCACAAGCCGTTTGACAGACACACCCTTGTTGAATTTCCAATGAGAACACTCTGGTTGTTGCAAGAGTAGGTGGCAATACAGCCCACCGTATTGCAAGGAATGGTTATCTTTCCATTGGCTGGTTCAGTCAAGAAGGCAGGGCAGGTTATGGCTGCATAAAAAAAAAAACAGAAGAAAGCATTTGGGTCTATGTCTGTGTTTATTACAAGTTGCAATTGTCCACACTATGTGGCATGAGAAACAATTCAAAGCTTTTCGAAGAGATCAGTAACAATGTAGATGCAGACACACATTTGATGGAAAACAGTTTGGCCTGCATACCAGCTTCATATTAGAATGCTAGCACACATCCTACCTTGACACACAGGGCTGGACCCGCTCCATAAGCCATTTGATAGACACACTGTTGTTGAATTTCCGATAAGAACACTCTGATTGTTGCAAGAGTAGCTAGCCATGCAGCCCACAGTATTGCATGTGATGTTTATCTTTCCGTTGGCAGGCTCTGTCAAGGGGGCATTGCATGTGATGGCTGTGTCATGGAAGAGAAGACAGAGAATCCCAATGAATTGCTTTTGAACACAATATTTCAATTTTATACACTCGTGCATGCATGGGGAGTTCCTTATGACCAGTTGTGTATCATCAAGCCTCAGCTTAATAGCAGTCCCATGAGCATTTACCTTTGCACACGGGGCTACTGCTGCTACTGCTACTGCTGTTGCTGCTGCTGTCAGTCCATTTTCCACTAATGCATGTCTGGCTACCAGGCCCGACCAGGATAAACCCATCCTTGCACTGATATCTAACCACAGAACATGTACTGGTAGATGTGAAGGTGACGGTGCCGTCAATCAAGATAGGTGTGGGACAGCTGATATTGGCTAAGAGGGAGGGAAGGGGGTGGAAAAGGTGAGAGAGATGAGGGAGAAAAGCAGATTAAGATTGCTGTGGTTTCATTGAAGGAAGTAAACCTCCCTCCCACAGGTAGGGATGTCTCTTCATTCATCCTCCACAGGAAAGTGGTGTCATTTTCCAACGTATAACGAATTTTATAATATTATTATAATTATAACATATATTTATTTATTTATTATAATCTTTATAAAATAAGTAAAATTTATTCCATAAATAATAATAATTATTGTTGAAAAATAATAACAGTACATAAACATTAAACAAACAAATTACACATACAATCGGATCTTGCCTACGACAGTGGGATAATTCTAGAAAGGATGGCTGTAGCATTGGCACGAACTAGATGGACATTAAGCCGGCCATAAATGTCATTATTATTATTATTCTTGAAATACATTAACTGTTATCATTACTAAATAGTAAATACATACATTATTGATTCATTATTGCGTATTACATTGACACACACAAAAAAAATCAATTATGCCATGTATATTATTATAATTAATTTACCAGTAATTAGTTAAAGTCCTAGAGAGAATTGCCCTGATGTTTGCCCTAACAAGGGTCAGGCTCAGCCTTCCGTATAGAGCTGCAGTGGCTGTGACTTTGGACAGTTCTGTCTTGTGACCAGTCAAGAGGCAAGCTGAGAAAACGCCCACTTAGCTTCAGTACCCCATGTCTCTACTGCAAGTGAGATGGATACCCAACCTCAGTAACCCATGTCTCTACTGCAAGTGAGATGGATACCCAACCTCAGTAACCCATGTCTCTACTGCAAGTGAGATAGATACACAACCGAGTTCTGCACATTTGGCATTATTAATATTATAGGTCAAGTCTGTGCAGTAGTTTAATTATTAATTCATTTATATATTTAATACATTATCAAAAACACTACAAATATGCACAAAATAATAATATTAGCATTTTTCTGTCAACAATTATGTCAGCAATTATTTTATAATTATAATATTTACTTAGTAATGTATTTTTAAAATTAACAAGAGAATACACGAATGGAAATTATTATTGATATGCTACTTACTACCTACAGTACTTTACCTAACACGAACAGTTTACAGAGAGCGGGATAAATTTATTTTAGGGTTAGGGTTTTTATTATCATCATTATTAATATACGGTTGTATCATTTGCATTACGTAATTATGTGTGTTCATACCAAGGCAGGTGGTAGGGTTTCCAGACCATCCACTGAGTTGGCAGACCACCCCTGCACTAGGACCACAGCTTGTGTAGCCTTGGGTGCATCTGTACACAGCAAATGATCCTAAGGTTGTGCCATTGGGTAAATCCACTGTTCCAAATTGGAGAGCAGGGGGCAACCCACAGTTGTCTAAGAATGGAGGAGAAATGACTTCAATAAAGTCTAACACAATAGAGGAAGAGGGAAGGAGGAGAGAGGAGAAGGGATGGAAGAAAAGAGGGAGGATGGTAGGGAGAGAGAGGAGGCTAGTAGGAGAGATGGATAAGTGTGAGAGAAGGAGAGAGCAGGAGAGAAAGGGAGGAGAGAGAGGAAGGAGGGAAGAGAGAGTGAGAGAGAGAGGGAGAATAAGAGAAGAGGGAGGAGATGAGCGCGAGGAGAGAGAGCGAGAGGGAGGAGAGAGCGGAGGAGAGAGGGGAGGAGAGAGGGAGGAGAGAGGGAGGAGGAGGGCGGAGAGAGGGGAGGAGAGAGGGAGCGGAGAGAGGGAGGAAGAGAGGGAGGAGAGGGAGGAGAGAGAGAGGAGGAGAGAGGGAGGAGAGAGGAGGAGAGAGGGAGGAGAGAGGAGGAGGAGAGGAGAGACGGAGAGAGCGGTGTAGAGAGAGGGAGGAGAGAGGGAGGAGAGAGGGAGGAGAGAGGGAGGAGAGAGGGGAGGAGAGAGGGAGGAGAGAGGGAGGAGAGAGGGGGATGGAGAGGAGGGAGGAGGAGAGGAGGAGATGAGGGAGGAGAGAGGGAGAGAGAGAGAGGGAGGAGAGAGGGGAGGAGAGAGGGAGGAGGGAGAGAGGGAGGAGAGAGGGAGGAGAGAGGGAGGAGAGAGGAGAGGAGAGAGGGAGGAGAGAGGGAGGAGAGAGGGAGGAGAGAGGGGAGGAGAGATGAGAGTGATGAGAGAGAGGGAGGGAGAGGGAGAGAGAGGGGGAGAGAGGGAGAGAGAGGGGGAGGAGAGAGGGGAGGAGGAGAGGGGGAGGATGAGAGAGAGGGGAGGAGAGAGAGGGAGAGAGGGGGGAGAGAGAGAAGGAGAGGAGGAGGACGAGAGGGAGGAGAGAGGAGGGAGGAGAGGGGGAGAGAGGGAGGAGAGAGAGGGAGGAGAGAGGGAGGAGAGAGGGGTGAGAAGAGGGAGGGAGAGGGAGGAGAGAGGGAGGAGAGAGAGGGAGGAGAGAGAGGGAGGGGAAGAGAGAGGGAGGAGATAGAGGGAGGAGAGAAGAGCTAGAGAGGGAGGAGAGATATGGAGGGAAGAGAGGAGAGAAAAGAGAGAGAAAGGGAGGAGAGAGAGAGAGAGAGAGGAGAGAACATCTCATTTAATGTTGCCAAAAGTACATTTGCATGTCGGCACATCCCCAGACCATTCTCCGTTGTTTTGGCACACTAACTGGTTCTGCCCACTCAGTATGTAGTTTGGTGCACAAGTGAATGTTGCCTTTGATCCTGCTGCCAAGCAAGCAGCACTCACAGCTCCATTAATGGGGTTTGTTAGTTTTTTGCACTGAACTGAAACGAAAGCCAATTGTAAATCCAATTTGCAATCAAGTACGCTACTGAACTAATATTCATACACAAATGATTTGGCTAAGCACGAATCATTGTCAACAAAATTGATTCCAAAATGACTGACCAACACAACTAATAACTGGATTTTTTGGAGGGTATGGAAGCCATAATATTGGCTGTGCAAATTCATTCATCCTTATCTCACAGCATGTGGCTCATGGAATAACGGTCATCACATCTCCCGCTGCTGAAACCCACTTTTCAAGCCTCCCTGGTACTAGAGATCAGGTTTTGATAAGGGACAAGGATCAGGAATAGAGCAGCATGGGGTTCAGGACTGAAATAATTTGTAATCACTACTGAATCAGCATGGAATCAAGACTAGATCAGCATGGAATCAAGACTAGATCAACATGGGATCTAGATTAGTTCAGCATGGGATCAGGACTAGAGCCAGCTAGTGGCCTCAAATGATGATAAACCATGGGTACATAAGCTTTGCATACATGCTCAAGTGCCACACACACTCTCTCTCTTTCACTCTCTCACTCACACACACACACACACGCACACACAAATGAACCCATGCACGCCTGTATCTAGCCACCTGCGCACATGTGCATACAGCACTACACACATCCTCACCAATGCAGCTGGGCATAGTTCCACTCCACCCACTCTGTGTGCATGTGCGGATTTGGTCTCCATAGGCCAGGGAGTACCCGAAATCGCAAGTGTACCTGGCCTCACAGCCATAGGACAAACACTGAAACTCTATCTGGCCATTACTTGGCCTGGAGAGTGCTGGGCATGTGATGACTGGGGACCAAAAGAATTGCGCTGTCATTTTTGTTGGAGATGGTAATCCGTTAAAACAACAACATACCCTGACATTTTGGTGGGCAGTCATTCCAAGATCCGCCTTTCGACTTACACATGATGGAAGATGTACCAACTAGCTGATAACCAGGATTGCAGTGATAGGACGCCTGAGGGTTTGCATGCATGTGATTTGTGACATGATTGCAGGTTCACCTCCCTTACCGTAAAGACGTCTATAGTGGTTTGGTCGATGGTTACTTCCCCTCCATCAGGATTTGCCAGGGAGGGACACTTAGACCCTGTGTGTGTGTGTGTGTGTGTGTGTGTGTGTGTGTGTGTGTGTGTGTGTGTGTGTGTGTGTGTGTGTGTGTGTGTGTGTGTGCATGTGCAAGTATGTGAGCGTGTGTATGTACATGTATGTATGTGTGTGTGTATATGTGTGTGCACATGTGTGCATATGTGTGTATATGTGTGTGCACATGTGTGTGTGTGTGTGTGTGTGTGTGTGTGTGTGTGTGTGTGTGTGTGTGTGTGTGTGTGTGTGTGTGTGTGTGTGTGTGTGTGTGTGTGTGTGTGTGTGTGTGGTGTGTGTGTGTGTGTACATGTACATATACATTTATGGACACATCATGGGAGTAGCAACAAGAGGTTTTCCTGGGTGTAAGTAAAACCATCTAGGGCCAGCCAGTACACAGAGTTAAGTAGGGTTTGGTTGGGGTTGTACTGGCTCTATTACAACAAAAGGCACATTGTGCTTTGACACGTACGAATGCAAGTGGGCGGAGGACTGCTCCATCCCATCTCTGTGTAGACTGAAACGCTCGAACCGACCAGAAGAAAGCCACTGTTGCATCCGTAGGCCACATTGCAATCATCAGAGGTAACCGTGGCAATGAAACTATTCATTCGAGGCATCAAAGGAGCACATCCAGTAGCTGTGGGGTTGAATAGAATCATGCCTGTCACAGGCTACTAGGGAAACGTTCTATATGTGTGTTGCTATTCCAAAGTTGTTTAGACCCTACACAAGACAAAGCCTCTTATTCTGAAGGAGGCTGAGGTGGGTGACTTGGGCCCAAAACAAAGGAAAGTGTCAAATGAACACACAACATGCATAGCACAACCAACACTTATGTAGACATAAACAACACGTGCACTCTAGCTGAAACCTTTAAGGTTGAATAATTGAAAATGATTTGGCTTTTAAAGGGGTATATATCAAACTTAAAAACAGGTTGATGGACATGTGTGCGCTAGTGTATACACGGCAACTTAATTAGCGCTTGAGTTTGTTTGATCACAATGTGGTCACACCCTCAACCTCCTTTGTCCCACCGACTTACCTTTGCACGTAGGAGTTGTTCCGGACCACACTCCTGTAGGCAAACATTTACGCGTCCTGTTACCCGTCAGCATGTTTCCAGGAGGGCAGGAGTAGCTAACCACGGAGCCTTGGGTAGTCCCGAGAAGCAGGCGACGAGCCCCTGGTGTGTTCCCGGGGTCACCACAATCCACCGTACCTGTATGCAGATGCCCCGTAAAATAATAATAATTTTAATTAAAAAAAACCACGGAAGGATTTAACAAGTTCGAATAGCATGGCTTGTTATTTCGTTTGTGGAAAGGTATAGACAGTAGCTCCCCAACCCTTTGTAGCACACACGTATATAACTGCATGCATGCATGTGGACAAAACTATATGTAGATGGCTGTTTCATATGTTTTCTGCGTTTGCATTAAGCATACGAGCTCTCGTACTAGCCGTTAGTGGTTTATCAGCTTTGCTCATATTTAAAAACAGTTTTGGCTTCCCTTTTCATACATGTATGCTGTAAGTGTACTTACACATCAAGCACTCTGGCCATGCTCCAATCCAGAACCCATTGCGGCCACAAGTCAGCGCTTTGTTCCCGATCAATGTAAAGCCTGTCAGACAGCCGAAGGTCACCACTGAGCCTTGAAGTGTGCCGTTCAGGTTTCTAAATCCGTTTCTAATATTTCCGTAGTCTCGGCAGACCGCTATATGAAGCGGCAGTGCACGTTTGAAGGGGGTGCCTTCAAAACTTATCTACTTACCTCCGCATTGTAATGGTTTTCCGCTCCACGCACCATTGACGCACTTTAACTGCTCTTGTCCATCGATCCGCACGTAGTTATCTTTACAGCTGTACAGCACATAACTATCCGCCCGTACTTCTTGCACTACCGCATTGTCTCCCGCGCGGGGCGGCGGTGGACACACGGGCGTCGTTAGACAGGCAGTATCGAGCGCAGCTCTTTGGACTGACAGTTGTCGTACTGGCGGTACTTGTCGGGGAGCGATGTGAAGGGCGCTCGTGACGTGACAGAGAGCGAAGAGGTACCAACTCAAGACAACTGCCCGCCGTTTCATCTTTGTTACGTCACCGTCGCTATATAGCCTATATCTTTAAAACTGCTGAAGTAGATTTACGAGCGACATATTTAAACCCAGTAGACTATATAGCCACCTATGGCGTAGTTCTTTTGAAACGCGACATGGCATTAGCACTGCGAGCCAATGACATCATCTGTTTCGAAACAAGGAGAGTTATCTATAATTATTATGCAACGCGCAAAGGTTGAGATGTAAAATCTCATTGGCGCGTTGTATCTATGCTAATGCGCAATATATAGTACTCCGCCGCTACTGTATAGGGTTCCATAGACAGCTTATAGTTTAAGTTTAACTGAGGTCAGACTGGCTCAGTCAATGTATATACTGTTGGCCGATTAGTTCAGTAGAGCCAGAAAGTAACAATTATACTTCAAATCGCTCCATTAACCTTCGCATGGTTACTCCGAAATGAGGTTGGAGTTTTGCCGTCTGCTGAGCTTGCAGAATTCTTCAGCACTGACAAAGAATCAGACTCGAAAGATCTCAATACCACCAAGATTGCTATTTCTTTTCCTCTCAAATGTGTGCGTGTGCGCTGATGTGCATTTGCATGCATGTGTTGTAAGCCGTATATGGGTGAATCCGTGTGCATGTATGTATGCGTGTTTTGATCTAAACATATAACCTTTCGATCGGCCGCTGCATGTAAGTCTGGTACACATTGATTCAGGTATTTGAATTGACAGTGTAATTTGATTATATAAATATATGCAACCCAGACACACATCGGTACCGATGTGAGATTCTGCATGGCCAGTCGCGGCCGGGCTACGACTGAACATATTGCAGCCGGGTATCCACGGGGATCGCTGTATATAATATAATCGGCGCACATACATATAGGGACTATAGATATAAGTGGAAAGAGTTAGGTATTAATTGAAATTCAGTGGCGAATTAACTCCTCTCCCCCCCCCCCCCCCCCTCATCCCACCTTCTTCTCCTTGCATGTATGCATGATGTATAAAGGTTGAACCTTACATGTATACAGCCTCCGACGTCGCCTGCCATGAATTTGGCTATTGATATATCTGTTCATGCAGTTCTATGCATGCAGAGCTTTTTCAGGAGGCTATATAGGTCCGTATAGCAATATAGGGACAGAGTGCCAAAACTTTCCACAAGAATTGGTCATGCATGCGCGGATATTTGATGAATCCATTGAATGACTTGTTATTTGGGGAGTGGGAACAAGAGGAGCTATATAGAAAGGAGGTAATAAAATTAGTTATAGAGACTGATCATGCATGGTCGTATAATTATAGCGTTTTATCCTTTTAAACCAGCACAATTAAAAGAGCGGCACCCCGCACACACATTATTAATTGTTTGACGTACAGTATAGCCTTCACTGTGGCACTTTGCCAGCTAGGCGAGATAGGAGCTCAAGACCCCAAACCACTTAGCAGCACTGAGCAACCAGGTATATACCAGAGAGCAAACTATAAGCTGAAAGAATATCAATCTCAAGCTCTTTGATGGTGCCCACAAGCGACCCATATCGCTGCCGACATTGCCAGAAAAGTAGCCTTGACTTTCAGTGCCCACATGCAGTGTTCGTATGAATAGGGACTTAGCACCAGCCACGTGGGAATAACGTCTATAGGTACGATCTTGGCTGAATGGAAAACATTGGAGTGCGTAGCTACTCCAAAGCTAACACGGCACTGTGAAGCTATTTGAACACGAACAATTACGCATCTCCAGATCACTCAAAAGAGCCGCCTTGTGGCGGGCAGAGCTCCTCCCACTACATCAGCGTGTTGTGGAGGAAAAATATACAATGTCATTTGGGGTGAGCGCTGCAAGGGCGTAGACAAGTGAGGGGGGAAGGGTCACACAAAAAAACATGTGCACGCACATACAGGTAACCTCAAGCAGGTTATCCAATGTTCATAGATTTTATAATAGTTAATAACTTAGGCCCCTCCCACCACCCCCACTTTAATTAACTTGTCTAAGCTCTTACGAATACTGGCAGGATGGCATGTGTGAAAGTAAATAATTAACCAGCAGACTAGTTCAGATAGAAATTTAACAGGCTTCTACCGCAAAAGTAGACATGTCCGGTGTGGTCATGGCAGCGATGCGGGTCCTCCGGTCCCCCCCCCCGGCCTCATTTTCCTAGCGATTTCGACCAGGCGGCGTATTAGCGTTAGGGAATTGGGCTTCCCGTAAAGCCCCATTTCGCTAGCGATTTGGTACCCCCAATGAAATAGGACCTCCACATTTAAATTGAAACAGTGCGCAGATATACACATATTGAAATACACTCAGACACAAAAAACATTTTTCTTTTAAGCACAACAAACATTTCCACCTTTTTGGTGATGGAGCACATTTAGAATGGTACCGCTGGTAGCAAACTTCGCACTGAATCATTTTGCCGCCTGATTCAGGTTAAGGCATTCTGCAGCTATACTGCGACATGATGTTTCGTTGCACACCTCATGCATGATGTGTTGCTTGAGGAAATGGTGTTAGTTCACTTCGCTCGAAACAGGATTTTAGCAGCATGGTAAGTAAATGCAATGCTAAAGAGGCCACAGTCAGTGGATCCTGCATGGACAGAAAGAGTTTACATTCATTACAGTATCGGTATAATGCACAGATAAAATAATGGTAAATGTTTCCAAAACCTCATAAACAACTCTGCTATCCATCCCCACAGTATTTTAAAGACTAAACCAATATACGCATCTTTTTACCTTTGCAATAGTAACCCTTGATTTGGAACATCAGACTCTCATATCTTTGCTATCAACCTTCCTACCCTCATTCCCTTGAGTTAACTTAAAGCATTCCAACATGTCCAGTTGCCTAGCTACAGTCTGAACAAAGTATGAAACTTTAACCACAATGGCTGGATCATGTGTGGACTCACTATAGAACTTACCCTGGCCATGCATGATTGCAAACCACAATCTGAGCATTCTTGAATTTGGGCAAATTTTGTAAACTCGTGCACTTTGCAACTCCACATCCCAGGTTTGTCATTTTATGCCCACACGATGCACAACCTTTGTAGCAAAGCCATGTTAAGGGGCATAGGTGATCCACTTTCACACATGCAGACTTACTTGAGTGGCCGCAGGTGTTGGCAGTTATACTGCAGTATGTGGTATAAGCATTTCCGCGTTACGGGAAAACGTTCTTTATAAACTATTCGACGAGTAAAAAAAACAAAACAAAAATTTCCTCTGTTTTTGACTCCAAAAACGGTAATGGTTAGGTAAAAAATATAGTTTCACTTCATAGCAGCTGTGCATGGCGCAATATTGCGCTGTTGCCCGCGAAAGAGTAAAGAATTGTCACATGTGTAGGAACCATGATAAGGATCGTTTTACACTCAGTCTAACAATAGAGAACAACGAAACTATGATGTTTTATGGTGCCGGTTGATGCATATACTGTATCTCTCCAACATAGGAGAATATTGAAGATCTGCAATTCGGGTTACTACGGATGAAAGGAAGAAAAGGAGAGATGCTGGAACTAGAATGGGTTCTAGTATTCCAAATAAAAGCCACACACAGGGAAGAAGGGAAAACACAATAAATCCCCCTGGATAATAATAATTTCAAGGTAACCACCGTAGATAACTGATTTGTCTTCTTCCACACCCTGTCAGCAATACTCAGTCTTATAATGCACCATTAATTCTTGCCAGGAGGGTTAAGGGTGTAAATACAATGTTTATTTGTTTATTTGGAATAACCCAACTGTGGAAGGAATAAGCTGAAAGGAAGATGAGAGTTCTGAAAGAGGGAAATGAATTAGACCCCCCCCCCCCCCCTCCCCCTCCCCCCCCCCCCCCCCCCCCCCCCCCCCCCCCCATTGCAATGCTCAAGACCAACACAATTGATATAGCCTGGCTTAGCCACACCCTCATTGCGATGGTGTGATTCCACCAGTAAGCGTGTGCACAAGTGCATAAGAATGTGTGAGCCACCATGAGTTACATGTTCATGTACAGCAAGCGTGGCTGAGTGGGCGTGGCAGGAATAAGACGAGAATTTTAGCAAGGGTTATGGAGCTTCATTACACGACTAGAGACTACATATGCATGTATAACTGATTGTTTATATTTGTACTCACTCTGGCACGTTTCTTACATTGTCTTCATGTCCGCCGCATGACTTTGAGCGTTAGGAGCATCTATATTATATAACAGCTGAATCTTCTGGGCATCGATCAAGCCAGCCTCACCTTTGGCTATTGCAAAGACAACCGCGTCAAACTAATGGACACCGATACAGTTCTTCGAGCAGTGCTCCATGGTGTCGGTGTCGTATACTGATGTAAAACTCAATTAAAGTAAAAGTCGGAAAAGTCGATATCTTATGCATGCATGGTATCGCCAGAGGCATCCATGTGTGGGGACCTAAAAAGGTGTGTTTCCGACCTGCATATGCATGCACGTGTACGTGATTTGTAACGCTAAAAAATAATCATTAGCCTCCGCATGCATGATTGTCCGTTATACTGACATGATGACATCTCATTGTGTCGCCTGTGCACGCTGCTGTCACCTAATTATAACACACAACCACATAAATAACACAAAGACAAATTATCTATACAACACTGATGATTACGCCCGCATGTATGAAATGGGTCCACATTTCCTAGAAGGAAAAACCAAACAATGTAAGGGGACAACAGTAAAGGGGGGGGGGGGGGGGGGGGGGGGGGGAGCTGAATGCATTACCCCCTAACTAAAAACAAAATAAGGCATATCAGTGTCCAGTGTTCTTGATGCTCCTGCCTCCTCCACTTCATCCAGTCAAGAATATAGCAGCTCTAAACGTAAACTTGGATACTACTGTTCAGAACACACCTCATCACCTCATCAATGCACTCTGCACATCAGTTGATGCCAGCCCTCAGGCTGCTCACTCAACGTGCAAAGACTATGTCTATCCAGCTGAATACTCACTATGTATAGATTGACAACACCCTAAATACCCTCCACATGCCCTCTGACAATTGACCCTAGCATTCAACACTACACACATAGGGTAGATTAACAGCCCACAACAGACATCACACCGGCTGAAACCAGTCCTTGAGTGAAGAATACTCACACATACGCCCTATGGCTGACTCTCACATCAGTACAACAAACTATAGGTTAATACTCTCTGGCTGAAGTTACACATTCACACACATTCACACACACACTCACACCCACACACCCACAGTATAACTGCCCTGTAAGTCATTTTCCATTCCACTGCACACTGTGACCCATACAAACTAGTAATGTCCAATTCGAAAATGTTGTACAGGCAAAAGTCTGATTCGAAAATGTCTGTAGTATAGGCTATCTCGGATTATGACATGTGAACTGATCGTAACTTGTTGCGCAGCAAAACTGTTTTATTACATTAGTTCACTGCAGAAAAAATACACCTCTCCCCACCACTAAAAAGCCCTGCTGTCAGAAATCTAGATTGCCAACAGTTCATTCTCATCAGAATCAACGAAGCCATCAGTCTCTTGAAACAGTTCCCCACCATCTTCTATGGTCTTCACGCTGGACCTTTTCCGTGTGGTACTGTAAGGCCTTTGACCTACAATGTTACCACTGGAAGTGATGATTAAATGATTGTTAACACTGTACCATCTTAAAACAGTGATTAACTAGCATTATCCTGCTAACACACTTGTGCAAGGTACAGGTAACGATTTATATTCTTTCCAGACCGAGATCAATCAGTTCATAGGTGGAGTAAGATTGAGTTGGGCAATGCTATAAAATTTGCTCTGATTTGTGAATACACAACGTGCAAGAGTGCATGGTGTTTGGAAGCATCTGTGTTTTACTGAGAGGAAAGGTTTGTGTTCATTTCAAAATGCGGGTTTTCAAAAACAGCATGCAAAACTTCACAATTCTAAGCCCACATGATTTTTCCTACCAAAAGGAGCCTGGAATGCTGGCGATTATTCAATCCTACTTCCGTTTTGCTAAAGTTGAATTTAATGTCTGTCACAATGTGTCTAGTGCTCTAGCTACATTCTGAACAAAATACTTCAATTGACTGAATCGCGCGCTATAGGACTCACCCTGGTCCATAATTGCAAACCACATTCAGTACATTTCTGAAGCTGGGCAAATTTCTTAGACTCGCACACCTTGCAACTCCACATCCCAGTCTGTCACTGTCTGCCCACACAACCTTTACAGCAAAGCAAAGTTGACACAAGTAACCCATGGGTTTTAAAATTCATTTTCACAGTCTTACCTGAGTGTAATGGCCACACATTTTAGATTTGACACATGTGTTTGAACGATAATTATAATACTTTACTTCATCATACCAAGAGCGAACAACTGAGCCATAATCTTGTATGTTACCAGTAGATGTATATAAATTCTCCCCAACATAGGAGAATGGCCGAGTACGGCGATTTGGGTTATGGCCCCATATGCACTGATTGGCATAGTTCTGAGCAGTTCACGGCTCCATTTCTGGATTGGAGAGGAAACAGTTTGTAGATGTAAACCGTGAGCAAGAGTGATGCCTAGTGTGAGAGTTAGAGCATATGTGACAGGGATAGGAGCAAAGCAGAGTAGGGAAGATGGGGGAGAATATATAAGAGTGCATAATGTGGTGAAGCAGGTATAAGCTCAAACTTAAAGAACATTTCTATACACATTCGTCCAAATACAATTGATCGCTTACAGTCAACTCTCTTACCATAGTTTTCATGTTCCTCGCAGGAGGCCGGACGCTTCGACGAAGCGAGTTATGTGCATTTAAGAACTGCATCTTCTGGGAATGGGTCAAGCCAGCCTCAACGTTGGCTATTGTAAAGACAATGGTAAGGATAAGAGAAACTGATGCCATCCTCCAGGCCATGATGGGCTGATATAAAAGACAATTCGACAGTGTATGATACGATGTTATCGTCACCCTCTTATATACTTGCGAATATGCACCAAGAACCGATTGGGGGCGGTTCACTGACCTCTTGCGTCTCTAAACAAAGAGGGTGTGAAGGCCACATGTGATCACACCAAGTGCGAGTCAACAATCAGAGTGCATGACTTCACATGTCAAAACAGCGACATCACTTCGTTTACTACAAATCCATTACGTTTCGAATCGCAGCAAAATAGAAGGTACATGTACGTGTAATAGACGTTAGTTGTAATTTCACTTCTATATATATATTCTTTTAGCTGGAAGCCTTAAGCACTTGATTATCCAGCCAGAAGGTCTGTGGTCCTGTCAAAATAAATTTCTATTCACACCGGGTTTGGTGTTTATCTGATTTGGTGCAGACCTTCACACCGCAAAAATGGGTGACCGTTACACTTTAGTTTTTGTGCACGGCGCACTTACGAGATAATTGGATCAGCTAGTACACGATAAACGCAGGTCTGGGTACGGGATAATACCGGGTATGTATGCCTGCCTGGAAGAACGATTGAAATGTCGACGAGGGATTACGCTTCATGCATGTACAGTATACGTACTGAAGAAACCACACCTGGCACATGCAAAATACTCGCATTATACACACTGTAATACCACATGTGGTAATATCATACTCACTCTTGAAGTAATGAATTGATCATAACAGCGCGCCGGCTCAAGCCTCGACTCGAGTCGAGTTGTGAATTTCAGCATACGAGTATTGCATGTGAAGTGGGATGAGGCTAGGGCTTCAACGTTGTTGACGATTTGCTTCCCAGGGGGAAAAAAAAAACATATGAATGTACATGATGGTGTAAATTCACTGTTGTAACAAACGGTATTATGTCTGTTATGATGATAGTTGCGCATCAGAACATAAATTGTTTTAGAAATGGGAACAGAATGATATGCATGGCTCTCGAAATGTTCTGGGGGATTCCCCCCCCCCCCCCCCCCCCCCCCCCCCCCCCCCCCCCCCCCCCCCCCCCCCCGTGCCCTACCATCAATACTACCCTGGCCACGCCACTGAACAGCTGCTATCTAGTATCTATACGCCACCTTACGTATACCAGTGTTGTATGTGATTTGTGCCAAAACGCAATTAGCGTGCTCGTTACACATGCATTTTGGCACAAATCACAACTATCATCATAACAGACATAATACCGTTTGTTACAACAGTGAATTTACACCATTACTTCAAGAGTGAGTATGATATTACTATACTGATCTCGGCTGGTAGGGCCTAGGCCCTACCGTAGCTACGCCACTGAGCTGTTCGTATACACATGTGGTATTACAGTGTGTATACTGCGAGTATTTTGCATGTGCCAGGTGTGGTTTCTTCAGTACGTATACTGTACATGCATGAAGCGTAATCCCTCGTCGACATTTCAATCGTTCTTCCAGGCAGGCATACATACCCGGTATTATCCCGTACCCAGACCTGCGTTTATCGTGTACTAGCTGATCCAATTATCTCGTAAGTGCGCCGTACACAAAAAAACTAAAGTGTAACGGTCACCCATTTTTGCGGTGTGAAGGTCTGCACCAAATCAGATAAACACCAAACCCGGTGTGAATAGAAATTTATTTTTGACAGGACCACAGACCTTCTGGCTGGATAATCAAGTGCTTAAGGCTTCCAGCTAAAAGAATATATATATATAGAAGTGAAATTACAACTAACGTCTATTACATGTACATGTACCTTCTATTTTGCTGGAAAACCGCGATTCGAAACGTAATGGATTTGTAGTAAACGAAGTGATGTCGCTGTTTTGACATGTGAAGTCATGCACTCTGATTGTTGACTCGCACTTGGTGTGATCACATGTGGCCTTCACACCCTCTTTGTTTAGAGACGCAAGAGGTCAGTGAACCGCCCCCAATCGGTTCTTGGTGCATATTCGCAAGTATATAAGAGGGTGACGATAACATCGTATCATACACTGTCGAATTGTCTTTTATATCAGCCCATCATGGCCTGGAGGATGGCATCAGTGTCTCTTATCCTTACCATTGTCTTTGCAATAGCCAACGTTGAGGATGGCTTGACCCATTCCCAGAAGATGCAGTTCTTAAATGCACATAACTCGCTTCGTCGAAGCGTCCGGCCTCCTGCGAGAAACATGAAAACTATGGTAAGAGAGTTGACTGTAAGCGATCAATTGTATTTGGACGAATGTGTATAGAAATGTTCTTTAAGTTTGAGCTTATACCCTCTTCACCACATTATGCACTCTTATATATTCTCCCCCATCTTCCCTACTCTGCTTTGCTCCTATCCCTGTCACATATACTCTAACTCTCACACTAGGCATCACTCTTGCTCACGGTGTACATCTACAAACTGTTTCCTCTCCAATCCAGAAATGGTGCCGTGAACTTGAGAATACTGCTCAGAACTATGCCAATCAGTGCATATGGGGCCATAACCCAAATCGCCATACTTGGCCATTCTCCTATGTTGGGGAGAATTTATATACATCTACTGGTAACATACAAGATTATGGCTCAGTTGTTCGCTCTTGGTATGATGAAGTAAAGTATTATAATTATCGTTCAAACACATGTGTCAAATCTAAAATGTGTGGCCATTACACTCAGGTAAGACTGTGAAAATGAATTTTAAAACCCATGGGTTACTTGTGTCAACTTTGCTTTGCTGTAAAGGTTGTGTGGGCCCACAGTGACAGACTGGGATGTGGAGTTGCAAGGTGTGCGAGTCTAAGAAATTTGCCCAGCTTCAGAAATGCACTGAATGTGGTTTGCAATTATGGACCAGGGTGAGTCCTATAGCGCGCGATTCAGTCAATTGAAGTATTTTGTTCAGAATGTAGCTAGAGCACTAGACACATTGTGACAGACATTAAATTCAACTTTAGCAAAACGGAAGTAGGATTGAATAATCGCCAGCATTCCAGGCTCCTTTTGGTAGGAAAAATCATGTGGGCTTAGAATTGTGAAGTTTTGCATGCTGTTTTTGAAAACCCGCATTTTGAAATGAACACAAACCTTTCCTCTCAGTAAAACACAGATGCTTCCAAACACCATGCACTCTTGCACGTTGTGTATTCACAAATCAGAGCAAATTTTATAGCATTGCCCAACTCAATCTTACTCCACCTATGAACTGATTGATCTCGGTCTGGAAAGAATATAAATCGTTACCTGTACCTTGCACAAGTGTGTTAGCAGGATAATGCTAGTTAATCACTGTTTTAAGATGGTACAGTGTTAACAATCATTTAATCATCACTTCCAGTGGTAACATTGTAGGTCAAAGGCCTTACAGTACCACACGGAAAAGGTCCAGCGTGAAGACCATAGAAGATGGTGGGGAACTGTTTCAAGAGACTGATGGCTTCGTTGACTCTGATGAGAATGAACTGTTGGCAATCTAGATTTCTGACAGCAGGGCTTTTTAGTGGTGGGGAGAGGTGTATTTTTTCTGCAGTGAACTAATGTAATAAAACAGTTTTGCTGCGCAACAAGTTACGATCAGTTCACATGTCATAATCCGAGATAGCCTATACTGCAGACATTTTCGAATCAGACTTTTGCCTGTACAACATTTTCGAATTGGACATTACTAGTTTGTATGGGTCACAGTGTGCAGTGGAATGGAAAATGACTTACAGGGCAGTTATACTGTGGGTGTGTGGGTGTGAGTGTGTGTGTGTGAATGTGTGTGAATGTGTAACTTCAGCCAGATAGTATTAACCTATAGTTTGTTGTACTGATGTGAGAGTCAGCCATAGGGCATATGTGTGAGTATTCTTCACTCAAGGACTGGTTTCAGCCGGTGTGATGTCTGTTGTGGGCAGTTAATCTACCCTATGTGTGTAGTGTTGAATGCTAGGGTCAATTGTCAGAGGGCATGTGGAGGGTATTTAGGGTGTTGTCAATCTATACATAGTGAGTATTCAGCTGGATAGACATAGTCTTTGCACGTTGAGCGAGCAGCCTGAGGGCTGGCATCAACTGATGTGCAGGGTGCATTGATGAGGTGATGAGGTGTGTTCTGAACAGTAGTATCCAAGTTTACGTTTAGAGCTGCTATATTCTTGACTGGATGAAGTGGAGGAGGCAGGAGCATCAAGAACACTGGACACTGATATGCCTTATTTTGTTTTTAGTTAGGGGGTAATCCATTCAGCTCCCCCCCCCCCCCCCCCCCCCTTTACTGTTGTCCCCTTACATTGTTTGGTTTTTCCTTCTAGGAAATGTGGACCCATTTCATACATGCGGGCGTAATCATCAGTGTTGTATAGATAATTTGTCTTTGTGTTATTTATGTGGTTGTGTGTTATAATTAGGTGACAGCAGCGTGCACAGGCGACACAATGAGATGTCATCATGTCAGTATAACGGACAATCATGCATGCGGAGGCTAATGATTATTTTTTAGCGTTACAAATCACGTACACGTGCATGCATATGCAGGTCGGAAACACACCTTTTTAGGTCCCCACACATGGATGCCTCTGGCGATACCATGCATGCATAAGATATCGACTTTTCCGACTTTTACTTTAATTGAGTTTTACATCAGTATACGACACCGACACCATGGAGCACTGCTCGAAGAACTGTATCGGTGTCCATTAGTTTGACGCGGTTGTCTTTGCAATAGCCAAAGGTGAGGCTGGCTTGATCGATGCCCAGAAGATTCAGCTGTTATATAATATAGATGCTCCTAACGCTCAAAGTCATGCGGCGGACATGAAGACAATGTAAGAAACGTGCCAGAGTGAGTACAAATATAAACAATCAGTTATACATGCATATGTAGTCTCTAGTCGTGTAATGAAGCTCCATAACCCTTGCTAAAATTCTCGTCTTATTCCTGCCACGCCCACTCAGCCACGCTTGCTGTACATGAACATGTAACTCATGGTGGCTCACACATTCTTATGCACTTGTGCACACGCTTACTGGTGGAATCACACCATCGCAATGAGGGTGTGGCTAAGCCAGGCTATATCAATTGTGTTGGTCTTGAGCATTGCAATGGGGGGGGGGGGGGTCTAATTCATTTCCCTCTTTCAGAACTCTCATCTTCCTTTCAGCTTATTCCTTCCACAGTTGGGTTATTCCAAATAAACAAATAAACATTGTATTTACACCCTTAACCCTCCTGGCAAGAATTAATGGTGCATTATAAGACTGAGTATTGCTGACAGGGTGTGGAAGAAGACAAATCAGTTATCTACGGTGGTTACCTTGAAATTATTATTATCCAGGGGGATTTATTGTGTTTTCCCTTCTTCCCTGTGTGTGGCTTTTATTTGGAATACTAGAACCCATTCTAGTTCCAGCATCTCTCCTTTTCTTCCTTTCATCCGTAGTAACCCGAATTGCAGATCTTCGATATTCTCCTATGTTGGAGAGATACAGTATATGCATCAACGGCACCATAAAACATCATAGTTTCGTTGTTCTCTATTGTTAGACTGAGTGTAAAACGATCCTTATCATGGTTCCTACACATGTGACAATTCTTTACTCTTTCGCGGGCAACAGCGCAATATTGCGCCATGCACAGCTGCTATGAAGTGAAGCTATATTTTTTACCTAACCATTACCGTTTTTGGAGTCAAAAACAGAGGAAATTTTTGTTTTGTTTTTTTTACTCGTCGAATAGTTTATAAAGAACGTTTTCCCGTAACGCGGAAATGCTTATACCACATACTGCAGTATAACTGCCAACACCTGCGGCCACTCAAGTAAGTCTGCATGTGTGAAAGTGGATCACCTATGCCCCTTAACATGGCTTTGCTACAAAGGTTGTGCATTGTGTGGGCATAAAATGACAAACCTGGGATGTGGAGTTGCAAAGTGCACGAGTTTACAAAATTTGCCCAAATTCAAGAATGCTCAGATTGTGGTTTGCAATCATGCATGGCCAGGGTAAGTTCTATAGTGAGTCCACACATGATCCAGCCATTGTGGTTAAAGTTTCATACTTTGTTCAGACTGTAGCTAGGCAACTGGACATGTTGGAATGCTTTAAGTTAACTCAAGGGAATGAGGGTAGGAAGGTTGATAGCAAAGATATGAGAGTCTGATGTTCCAAATCAAGGGTTACTATTGCAAAGGTAAAAAGATGCGTATATTGGTTTAGTCTTTAAAATACTGTGGGGATGGATAGCAGAGTTGTTTATGAGGTTTTGGAAACATTTACCATTATTTTATCTGTGCATTATACCGATACTGTAATGAATGTAAACTCTTTCTGTCTACTGTTCATACTTAAAAATAGGCTATCATCCCTATATCAGCTAAATTATGATGCAACCTTTCAAAACAATCGATCACCTTGGCTTATTAGCAGTGCACCATTTAGCTGCCTTTTGATACAATCAGCATCACCCACCAGCTGTAGGCTATTTGTGCCATGATGCTTCCAAGCAATTATGAAGAATGCAGTCTTGCATGCTCTATTTAGCCACACACCAGAGGACAATTTTGTGTGGAGCATTCCCACCTTACTAATTGTCATGCATAGTGTAATGATTGGTTGGTCTCAGCACTCTGGCAAAGAATACAATCCTTGCCTGTACCATGCACACCAGAGTATTGCTTGGAAGAAATTAAAAGCATTCACGTGTAGCCTTAAGAAAACCCCCAATCAGAAAAATACTCAAATGAAGATCAAGAGGATGGAATAACATTTTTGCAATCTGGTGGGTGTGTGAATAATGATTAGGAGCTTAAAAAGCATGCAGCCTACATAAAACCCACACAGGTGAAAGCCCAAATGAAGATCAACAGGATGGAAGCATGACGTTGAATTCAAAATTCAGTGACTGCTAACGAGAAGATGAGAATGCATCCTTATAACCTAATATGAGTAGATGGTGCCAAAATGAAAACCAAGGAAGTAAAAAAGTACACAGGACTATGAAAACGAATGAGTAAATAAGCTTGGTTATTATTTACTGTTAATTACATGACTGTATTTCAAGTTCTCTCCTTGGATCTTGAGCTCATGGGATGATCTTTTAATTGTTGCAACTTTAATGGGATCAGTTTCCCACAATGTCTGGATTTCAACCCACTGTCCTCTGTCAACTGAGTTAAAGGTTTTAAACCAATGAACACAGATGGAATGTTCTAGCTACACATTCATGGCAGCTGTAACATGTGCAATGCCTATAGGCATATACAGATGCATTACACTAGCGAGGACCATTGGGTTACAGCAGCCTTAAGTGATGAGAGTGTCTTCCTCTATGACAGTTTTGTGGGTAACACACAGAAACGATCACATCGAGTCTTAAAGAGCAGTTTAGCACTGTGTACACGTGTGCTACAAATGACTCAGCCTTGATTGTCACACAATGTCCAGAGTAAGCAGCATTTGCTTACCATGCTGCTAAAATCCTGTTTTGAGCGAAGTAAACTAACACCATTTCCTTAAGCAACACATCATGAGGTGTGCAACGAAACAATGTCAAGTAATGGTTGATATTAAACCATCACAAAGTTAAATAGTATCCACCCTAACTACCATCTGGGATCAAGACAGTATTGCTCATTGCAATGTCTGATCAGGATCTAACATATAAGGCAGTTCTGGCTTCAGATCTCAGACAGTTGGATCTTGTTGCAAGGTGAGCGGCGAGCCTACCAAAATTGTCTGTGGCTTCATCACCCCATGTGCTGAAATACTGGCAATGACTGATTCTTTAAAAGAAATTTTGGTGTCAAGATATTAAGTTTGAATTTATTATCTTACTCCATATATATATTTTTTGTTTGGCTTTAAAGCACAGCAAATATGCACTATGGACCCAAAAATGACTCTCCATTCCTCCTCCTTTATTTAATCATTATTTTTACAGAACTGCACCTGTACAAAATACACTTTCAAAAAACTGGTTTTTAAATTCATTTACTTCATTATTTGATTTGTGGGCGGGTCATAAAATGAGCCAGTAAACGGATTCATAGATAAGCCACATAGCTGAGCATTCTATAGAATAGGGCTACATAAAGCAATTAGCACCTTATATATTTGGCAAAACATCCAATGTCCAATCCCAGCTGTGCTTAGTGCAACTTTTTACCTACACTATTTCCGTCTCATATAAAACCAGTTCCTTGCATGATGTCATATAGACGCCACGTGCATGCCACATGTCAATGCAACATTTTGCATACTGATAGCCATGATAAATATTTTCAAACGAAATACAGTCCTTGAAATGGCCACATTACTCTTGAGTGTAAGACTTTTTAAGCACTTGTTCTTTGTTTTTCCATGGAAAAACTAGTACATCCATGTATACAGGTATTAGGGTAATTGAATATAATACCTTTCTGTCTGAATGAGGCAACATGCTATGTTTTCATGAGCAATGCAACAGAACCCCAATACAATGTGCACTCTGCTCAACAATTATGTAAACATTGTACATGTCATCCCTATCCTCCTGGACAGCTAAAGCATTATCTCATTAATAGCTGCTGCAGAAAACCCAGGCTGCGTGTCTTGATTTGATAAAGTCTCCACTCCATGTCCCACCTCTCCACTCTCATCTGCACGACAATGTCTCACCATTAGGTAGCACACAGATAGGCTGGGTCCCGTTGAACATGCCATTTTCTTGACAGACACGGTACTTGGACCCAACCAGTGTGTATCCTTGAAAGCAGCGGAAATGTATCACACTTCCCACTGTCAGCTTATCTCCAAGCCTGCAACCATTATCCAACATACCCGGGTCATCGCAACCATCTATCAGACCTGAAACACATGAGAAGTCATGTTCAATTTTTTAACATTTCCCAGTGAGGGTGAAAGCTAGAATTTTTAATCAAAAACAAACTCACTCAAACATTTTGGTTCACTACCAGACCAGTGCCCATCTCCCTGGCACAAACGGATCCTGTCTCCCACCAGGGATAGTTTAGGGGCACATTTGTATGCAGCCACTGATCCCACTGTCTGGCCAGTTACATCAATGGCACCACCAGCTGGAGTACCGAGCGGTCCGCAAGTAACAGCTGAGCATCAAAGGACAATTATGTGCAGCCAGATTTAAGCATTTAGCATTACCTCTAACATGGAGAAACACTTACGAGCACAAGAGGTTGCATTGCCACTCCAACCTCCAGAGCTGTTACAAACCCTCACAGCAGATCCAAGACGAGCATAACCGTTGTTGCAAGTATAGCGGGATAGCGATCCCAATGTAGTGTGTGTGTAGCTGACACTTCCATTCGGCAGCATTGGTGGAGAGCCACAGTCAATGGCTGCATGAGTAATGCACTTAAACCATGCAGCATGACAGGGAGTGGCATAACTACCTTTCCTCTCAAGCCCCACCCCCTTGACTTACCCACACAGGATGGAGAATCACCGGACCATGTGCTGGTGTCAAGGCAGACTCTCTTGCCGTCTCCCTTCAGAATGTAGCCCATGTTGCATGTGTACGTGGCCACAGAGCCCAGAAACAGACCTTCAGGAAAGAATACAGCTCCATTTTCGGGACGCTTCAGCAACAGGCAAGTGATGTTTGCTAATAGAAGAGCAAAGAGTTAGGAGGTCAATATTAAAAAGAACTTATTGCAGTGATATAGTCTGAATGCTGGTAAACCATGTGTACATAATGCACAAGCCTGCTGTTCAAAGGTATGGAACGTGTGCACATGCAGACACATATAGGTGCACAAGAGGCAATATGGCAAAATTAGAAGCATGAGTCTGTTATGGGGGCAATGCAATGGATTCAACAGCTAATGTGTATTACTCTGAACCCACTTTTGGAAACATAAGAAATCTGTTGTACTCTTACTAGAAGGCTAGCACATACTTTTGCAAATGGGAGGAGGTGCACTCCATCCTGTCGATTCACATGTTGCTCTGTCATCTCCAAAGAGCTCATAGCCTTTATTGCACATGTATCTTGCAACAGAACGATACGTTGTCGAATTGAACAGTGCAGCTCCATTCTCAGGCGTGTCTGCAGGCCCACAATCAAATACTGCAGATGTGTCGTGCATGAAGCTTACAAAACGTTTATCTTTGCAGCAATTTGTACAACTCACATTTGCAGCTGGCTGGAGTTCCAGACCACGTTCCATTAGCAAGACACACCCTCACCTCACTTCCTTCCAAGTCGTAACCATCGTCACAGAAAAATGTTGCATTATCATTCAGTGATGTTCCAAGGATGAGTACGTCACCATTGACTGGGTACCCAAGAGGACCACAGTCCACCACTGTACAATTTGGGGCCTGTATTTATCATACATTGAAACCTTAACCCTCATGAATCCTTTACCTGTGCACTGAGGTTCGGTCCCACTCCACACTCCAGATGTCTGGCACACCCTCTGCTTCTCCCCAGCTGTTAGCCTAAACCCCTCATTGCAAGAATAAGTGGCCACATGCTGGAGACCAATTAACCTGAAGGACACTGTTCCGTAGGTTGGGTTCCTCAAAGGTCCGCAATCAACTTTTTTTTTTTGAAAGGGGGGGAGGGAGGGGGGCAGTAATAAATGGTCGCAAATTTCATGTTGGAATAATTATACCAAATGTATGATAACAAATAGTACAGTATACATGCACAGAGATGAGCGACACACCACCCTTGATGTTTAATATCAAACCCTCAGTATGCACCATGTTTACATTGATTAGGCTCAAGATACCCATGCACAATGGTGTGAAAGGTCTGAGTGCAAAAGCAATTCAATTGCAAGACCAAAATGCCACTATAAATGCATTTATTTGATGGAAAGACCCAACAATTGAGACTGGCACATTTGTACTAGGGACGCTTACAGAGTCAAAATATAAATGCAGAAAGTACACAATATGATTATGAACTTTGACCAATCCCGACACTGTACAATGTGATGTGTTAAACACAACACAAATAAGCACAACATGCTAAAGCTCTCTTGTCATCACATCATTAGATCAAGGCATTGTGAGTGATATCCATATTGCACCTGTACTACGAATTGGGGACTGCAGAAGTCTTATTCTGGGTGGGGGCGAGGGGAGGTGCAATCTTTACAAAGCTGTCTAAAATTAAACTGCATTTTGTCAGAACAGATACAGCGCTGATACAGTGCAAACCTGTTGCAAAGGCTCACACAAGTTATCAATTTTGAATTTCATATGAATTCATAAACTCACTTTGACAGCTTGGTTCACTTCCAGACCACTGCCCATTGAGCTGACACACTCTAAAGGTGTTTCCAAACAGTTTATACCCTCCATTGCAGAAATAGGTGACAGTAGAGCCTACTGTTGATCCAGTGGCACTAATCCCTCCATTTGGTGGATTGTTAAGTATCCCACATTCTAGTAGTCCTGGTGGACAAATATATGAGCACACTATTATACAATGAAAATGCAGAATAAACTAATCAGCTCTAAAGTAAATAGCATTTTGTTTAAACCAATTCTGTGCCAATACAGTGCAAACCAGCCAGAGCTGTCATTTAATTCACAATGCAATGCCACAATGCCTTTCCCCCTCCCCCTCCCCTCCCTCCTCCCTCCTCCCCCTCCCCTCCCCCCCTCTTCCCTGCCATACTTAAATTATGCCCCTGTCAAACTAGTTGCGACGACTCACACAAGTACACAAATACAAAAGTCATTAATATTGAATTTCATATGGACTCATAAACTCACTTTGACAGCTTGGTTCACTTCCAGACCACTGCCCATTGGGCTGACACACTCTAAAGGTGTTTCCAAACAGTTCATACCCTCCATTGCAGAAATAGGCAACAGTAGAGCCTACTGTTGATCCAGTGGCACTAATCCCTCCATTTGGTGGATTGTTAAGTATCCCACATTCTAATAGTCCTGGTGGACACTTAATAATATTATGCAATGAAAATACATACCAAATACATATGTCTAGCAACAAAAGAGGCCTTTGCCTTAAGAGCAGCATCCCTTTACTGCAGTCCTGTGTAGCACTGTGGGATAGTTTACAGTAATGGAGGGGAGCATTTTGTGTGAATTAACACAGTTTTCTGGAGTCCTCTTATTCCCATTATCAACTATGAATGCATAACCTTTGTGGCAGAAATAGGTAGCAAAGGAAACAATTCTGTGTGGTTTGGTTATTTTAACACCTCCATTTGATGGATCTTTAAGGTGTTAGCATTTTGACTCTGAACATTTGAACCAAAACAAAAGGAGTGGAGTGAGAGTGAGGGGGATGAAAGTGAATTGCAGCTGTCACAGTTAAACATATTTATGACATCTCTATAAATTGCTCTCCCAGCAAGAAATTGCAAGTTGCTGACTCTAGCCAGGCCCAGAGCAGCTATGATGTTGCTGGGCAAGCTGTCGGCAACACTTGTGCTATTAACACTGGGCGGAGCCGGCAAGAAGAAAACCTTGCAAGTGTGAAACGGGAAAGAGGGAGTGCCAGCTGTGTGTACTTGGGGCTAGGGGGCAATAAGTATGCATTAGTTAAATTACGTTTCACACTGTCGGTATGGATCAAAGGTCTTTACTCGAGCTCGCTATTGCGGAGTAATAATGTACAGCTAAGAGTATAATTTAACGTGAGAGCGCCGCTATGTATATCTGGCAACAAAGCTTCGAAGTAGAAATAACTCAGGGAATGTATTACAACAACACAATAATTACTACATGGGATCGTTTGCGGACCGTCCTAACGCATACATTATAAATTTTCTAGTACGCGCAATAGAAACGTAACGCTTTGCATTGTATGTATGACTAATTAAAATTCAGAGCCTTACAACTCCATGACAAATACTCCGATTCTCAGTGCGTAAGAAGCAAAGTGTAGAGGACATCTCAAACTTCTAGAATATCAACAACAACAACAACAACAACAACAACAACAAAAAAAATTGAAATCTTGAAGAAAAAAAAGGTGTTAGGTCCCTTTTCGCGGAAACATCCGATATAATTATAATTGCACCTTAAACTTGCTTACACAATAACTCCGCTACCTCCCCGATACATTATTGTTGCATTTCGTGTGCGCATGTATGAACCCGAGGTGTAGCGAATAAAGAAGGATGCGTGCACGGATGCCCTTGTATCTCACGGGATATTATTTAGTGAAGCATCAACGAAAACATACTACGCACTGACTATGCGTGTATCGGAATGGTCACTGCTCAAAATGCATGCGTTTTTAAGCAGGTTTGGTACAGATTGCACGCGGTGAAAAGTGTGTTCCCGGGGCCGGGGGCCGATGGGGGATCTTATAGCGCTCCCCAGACACCCTAGCTGTTAGGGAGGCGGTCCTTTCCCACACATACATGTAATTATTCCTTTTACTTTCCTCGGCCTCACTTGAAATTCTGTCGAATCGGGCGCTCTATGAAGAACAAAAGAGCTTTCTATCAAACTTCCAAGCTTTGGTGCGACTCCATAGTTCGGGAGAGGTCTTCTTTTGTTCTGGTAAACCCATGTAATTGCTTTGTAGATGTCTACGTGCGTGTTTGCCTTGCCCACGCACGTGCGCGGCGCCTGGATACACAAAACGCAGCAATTGATTTTGAATGGTAGCGTCTTGATATGTTGCAACTATTACGTTCGTTGGATTGGAATGATTGAAGTCTAAACAAGCTGCTGTTAGGTCTCTGCAAATTCGATTAATAATACGGCTTTACCGACTGCTTCACTGTGTATGAGAATGGTTGACTGAAGATATTATGTACACATATACACATGCCAATTGGATGCGTCGTTTTTGTGATATCTTGCCTCAAAGGGATGGTAACTGATTTTCGCGCGAAATTAATATATAATTTGATATATCATAAATACAGGATAGTTCGCTCTACCTGGAGATAACGCACTACAGCAATGCCAAAAGTAAAAATAGACAAGCGCAGATTGTTTTGGTCGTTCGAAAAATACACAGGTACAGTACCCCCCCATACATGCAACATGCAATAATTAAGAGACCTGATGTAATCCTTATAACGCGCGCCAAGGCGCCCCCAGACCCACACTCGCAGCTCGTACCTATGCAGGATGGCGCTGGATCGCTCCATCGGGTCTCGTGGTGGTCTTCAATGCATACTGCGTTCGTAGGGCCGTGCAGAGTATACCCAAAATTGCACCAGTAACGCACTTCGGAGCCGACTATCCAAGACACACTGTACGTTCGGTTGCCATGCTTCGGAGTATCCGGCTGGTTGCAGTACCCAATTATGTTGGCGTCAGCGATTGCAACGGCAGATACCGTTGTACTCAGAAGCACTGTGATGGCGATGCAAGACAACATCGGTTATGTAAAGCCACTCCCAATTAATCCACCGCTGGCGACTGAGAAAATCGCTTTTATAAACTGCGACGAGCATTTTTGCTCATGAAACGCTGATTGTGGGTGTGTATATGTTTCGAGGCTTTTGTCTATTCACAATAACGTTGATGCCATAGTTGTCGAGGACTATGTTGATGCATTTCCATACGATCACATGCCTACGTCTAAACAGATCCCCCTTGGGGTGTGCGCACTTGACGGCGCGGCTACTAAACGTAATTTAATTGTTCCCACCCAGAACCCGCCACCTTAATGTGGATACTTCGGTCTCGAGAGGGTTGCAGGGTGGGGGGGAGGGGGGAGGGGCACAATTACGTCACAATATTTCTCTTCACTTCCTCTCTGATTGTTTTACATGTATAGCTGCTGTTTTCTATATTCCATCAAAATGGCTTCTTTTTTTTCCTTCATGCCTCATTCAAAGTAACAATTTTGCTGTTGCTACGCTACTGATAAAAATAGCGGATTTTGTTGCCTGTAATCTATACTATTATCTCTTACAGCAGGACCTTCACGTTTATATACGCTTGCTTACAATTTGTTCACTGTGCATCAAATAGACACGTTTGTTCCATGCATGCACGGTGTGCCAACCCATCATCCATCTATTCATTGCACATGTCCAGTCACCCATCAGTGCACAACCCGGTACTGTAGTTTCATAGACAGCCTGGATGCGCCAAATTGGTTCGACTGAATAAATTGATGTTACCAATAATGCAGCTTGAAGTTAGTCGAAATACATACCTATATGGAGCGGAATGTCACAACAAAACCACACTTTACTATTCCGAGGCTATAAAAATGGTAAGCTTAGAAAGCCGTGAAAGGATGAGGTTTAGTATGTGGTGTAGTGTACATATAGTTCAATTCCTCAGTTTAAGGCGCTTGTTGGCCCATCTGAGCGGCCAGAGTGGTGGGCTCTCCTAACCTCTTGCACGGTGTGATCGACACATGTTGGTCCCTCGTCCGTTATTAGCAGTAGAAGTTAAGCTAGCTAAGTAAAAACCAACTTACTTGCACACGAAGCCGAGTAGCACAGCCGGTGACTAATTGCTAATAAGCATGCATGCATGTCTGCATCCACTCACGCATGAGACACCTCCTCTCTCCACTAACAGCTCTTCCTCTCTGAAATAATCCGTTGAAGAAATAATTATGGTGGCTATAATAGATACGGTACTTTAGAATTATTGCTGCGTGCATGGCGTGCCGCATCGGAACCCCACCATCCCATCGCCTTGAGGGTGGTAAGGTGTTAGTGTGGGTCTTCTTTGTCCCAAACGCTTGTAGTGTTTGCCTCAAAATTGTGCTTTCGAATGCCCTTCCCTGGTCTGAGTGCACAATCTCAGGTAGGTAATATGTAGCACATAACTTCACTAGCTCCTCAGTGATGAGAACAGCTGTTTGGTTTTGAAGTGGTATAGCCTCTGCCCACTTTGTGAAGTAGTCTTGCACCACCATTAAATTAACGGTTAATTGTTGTTTTTAGACACAGGTACCTCTATAGTATGTCGGCCGCTATCATTTGCTATGTCCTTCCAATAGGAATACTGTTCATTGGAGCATGAATGGGTGTAGGAAGCTTTGCTTGTTTACATTTTATACACTTACGGCAGTAGACTTCAACATCTTCTGCCATGCCAACCCAGTATGCTTCCTGCCGCAGCCTTGCTAGTGTCTTGTTTACACCTTGATGTCCAGAACTAGGTGCATCATGACAAGAGTGTAACACTTGTTGACAACTGAGTGGTATTAACGGCACTTCAATCTGTTGGTCCTGGAGCATATTGCCGACATGCTATTCCATCTATCACCACAAGTTGTGGCCATAATTGAGAATATCTGGCTAGTGGTTACTGTTTCGATTGTGCTGGTCTTTTGTCTGGTGTTCATAATGCCAGAAGAACACAGGATCATTCTCTTGTGCTAATTTCAGCATATTCCTATCTGTTCCTGATGCAACAACAGCTGCCCATTTTTCAGTCTGGGGGTGACAGTGAGAGAGTGCATCTGCATTGCTGTTCTGGGAGCCTTTACGATATTCTATGATAAAATCATACTCCTGCAATGCCAAAGCCCACCTACACAATAGCACTTCCATCTTTTGTCCTGATAGCCCACTGAACAGGGGCATGGTCAGTCAAAATGGTGAATGGCCGTCCAAGGAGATAGTGACGAAACTGTTTCATGGCAAAGACTATTGCCAGACACTCTTGCTGAATGACACTATAATTTTTCTCAGCCTTCTTCAAAGCCCGACTCACATAAGCAACAGGATGACCATCCTGTTCTAGAACTGCTCCAATAACAACTGCACTAGCATCTGTTTCGAGGGTAAATGTACTTGCATTTGCTCCAAGTTTGGGGCAAGCAAGTACAGGTGCCTGAATTAGCTTTTCTTTGAGAGACAAGAATGCCTGTTCACAGACACTAGACCAGAGAAATGGCATTCCTTTCTGCATCAGGTTATTCAGAGGGCATACAATTTCAGCGAACTTCAGTACATACCGTCGATAGTAAGACGCCAATCCTAAAAACTGACGAACTTCAGTAGCATCCTTAGGAGTATAGGCTAGGGTGTGTAACCTCCCCTGCATAATGAAAATCGATTTTTCCGAATACTTTTTAAACACTAATTGATTTTTCAGGTTTTTAAAAACAAAATCGATTTTTCCGAATAGGTTTTGCCACATTTCCTGCCGAATACCTATAGGTTTTTCAGGTTATGGTGCTTGTGGAGTGGACACTGAGAGATAATTTATGTCTGCACAGAAATCCACCTGGTCTCGCACCCAACCTAGAGCTATTCATGTCAGTTGAAAACACAGAGACACAAAGGCCTACAGTAGCATGTGTTTGCCAAATAGTGTAATAGATTGTATGACTTTACCATGCACTTGTACATATCAATAGTAGTGTAAACCTAACCATCCAACACCAACCACTGAGACCAGACATCACCATTAAAAACTCACCCCACATCACCTAAAATCACGTACTCCACTTACAATCATCCAACAACACTCCATTCACGTTCTCGCTAAATGCATACGAAATTTCCCATTAGTACGATTGCGTAATGATCTCTAATTCCTATACGGAGCGCGTATACTTACTTGAAGTGGGTGAGAAGTCTGTCATTCTATTTCACTCGCTAGCGCAATACTCACATATGTTCACTTTGTACCACTGTACAATAAAACAATGCAATACTAGTACCGGTACATAACTACATATAAACACAACTCGTGGCATTAACTAATGAACTTTTACTTGAAGACGACGATAAAAGTATTACGCTGTATATTTTGTATCCCCAATTGATGCACATTAAATATTTTTTATTCTATTTACTCAATACCTATCAAATTCTTAATTGCTTCCGATGTCGTGCATGTATGTATAAATAGTAAAAACAACAGTGACGTATGTTATATATATAAAGTCTCTAATTATGAAATACTCAATTGAAAATCATATCCGGATATCGGTATAAAAAGGTATTCGAATAATGGGCGAATTGTCCATGCTGACGACGAATACCTAAGTACCTCCGAATGAAGAAACATAAACCGGTTATTCCGAATAGTACTAGTCGATTCAGTTTTCCGAATAATGCTAAATTGCTATTCGAACGGATAGGTTTTTGCGAATATCCGAATAACCCGAATAACCTGATAACCGGTTACACACCCTATAGGCCAATCTTTCACTGCAGCAATTTTCTTTTCATCAGGTCTCCTTCCATTAGCAGAAAATACATGCCCCAGATAGATCCTTTCCTGTACGACACTTGCAGCCTTTAAGAGTGAGGCCTGCCTCCTTGATTCGCTGAAATCTTGTGCATTTCTCTGTTGATTGAATGAATCAAAACGTCGTCTATGTATATGTTGTAACAAATGGTAACCCACGAAAGATTTTATTCATCAGTCTCTGAAAAGATCCTGGTGCCCCTGTCAATCCAAATGGCATACATCGAAACTGGAATAACCCTAACCCAGGTCCAGGACAAAAGCTGTCTTCTCATAGTCATCGGCTGGATGTACTGGAAGTTGCCAATACCCTGACTGTAAGTCCAATGTAGAGAATATTGTGCATCCCGGTAAGCGATCCTGAACTTCTTCAACCAAGGGAAGTGGGTATGCATCCTTCACCGTTTGTTTGTTTAATGCCCTGTAATCCACACATATTCGTACTTTTCTTTGTGCGATACACTGCAGGAGCCATCCAAGGCTGCTGCTCTCTTCAATTATTCCCTTGTCGAGCATGTCTTTTATCTGCGCTTCCACTTCTTCTCGATATTGAGCTGGAATTCGTCTGGGTGCATGGCACTCTCACTTGGTTTCCTGTGGTTGGGATGTGGTGTTCGCCCACATCCGTTCGCCCGGGAATAGTTCGCGATACTTCTCGACGATAGACATCAACACTGGGTCCGAACAGCTTGGTAGTATTACAGTTCCATCATCAATGAAGCTGGGAATTGTGCACTCGTCTCCCATGTCCACGTCATCTGAGTCCGCGTCCTGCGAGTCAGAACTAATCGTAGCGAATACCAAAGGATTTCTGTGTCGGTTTGAAACACTGGTTGTGCTACTCAGTAGGAAAATGAATACCTACTGGGTCATCAAGAACCACACCATGCTGTTGCATGAAGTCGACCCCTAAAATTACTGGTGATACAAGATTTTGACTGCATGGAAGTTTGCACCACATTCCTCAGCACCACATTCCACACAAATTATCACAATAATCAAATTATACGGCGCGCGCTCGTCCGACCAAACCACAAGTGCATCGCGTAACTCCCGCCCCGCCCCCTCAGACATGGCGCCTGACATATGTAGACGCCGTTAGCCTCTTCTACAGGCACTAGTTGTGTATTAAAATTACGGGGGTGGAAAATAGGGCATGTTGTCCATTGGCAAGGTCCTAGCGCGCTAGCCATTACCAAGAAACTTGTTATACTCGTATACTTTGAAGAAAAAAAATGAATAACTACGGACGACACTACTTTTCCTGGTAATGGCTAGCGCATGCGCGCTAGGACATTACCAATGGACACCAGGCCCTATTTTTTATACCCTAGGAATTTAATATAAAACCCCAAATGTATATGTAAGTATAGTTTAATTACTTGTAATTTTTTTTGCATCAGAACATTACATGACTGTGTAAATCAAAACATGTGTACAGGTAAAAACTACTTGGGCAGTGTTTGGTTCAAAAAGCACGTTTTCGCCTCATCCCAGGTTATTGCATACCTATCCATAATAACAGCTGTGAAAGAAAATACATTTTAAATCACTTACTTCTGGCCACACATAAATTTACTGAGTTGGGAAAGTGTCATTGATGCCCATTTCCCCCACATCATCCTGAACACCTACAAGGTTGAGCTCTATCTCGTGCACATAACAGTACATATCAGTGAGGCATAGCATAAAAGTTTATAATACACACCAATCACTGCATTTTTCTAGAGGCCAATATGGATTTTCTTTTCTGAATGCTTTGATACTGGAGGTGTTATTTGCAAATTGTGATGTATGCCTTCCAGTTAAAATCTGTCGTATTAGTGGCTGTAAGTAAATGTGTTATTTTACATGCATTAATATTAAAAACTCCTGCATGCATGCATGCATGCTTCAAGTACCTCTGTCTTCTTCACCACTTGTCTAATAAATGTTCTGGTAAATGGTGATTGGCTTCATGCGTAATGGTGATAGAGCTGAAGTTATATGTGTTGCACACATTTTTTGTGTTACCTGTCTGCTTTTCTCTTCAAAAGATTAGATGGGAAATATCTGATGTAATGTTCTCTTCCCCACCTCGGGGCACCAAGGTCATCAGGGTCAGGACCAGGATTTTCATACTCAGGCACCAAGAAGTCATTCGAATCAGTATCAGAATTCAAAGAACTAGTGCTTCCACTTTCTATGTCATCATCATCTTCTTCATTCACACTATGATGTTCCATCACACTATGTCATCATCTTCTTCATTCACACTATGATGTTCCATCACATCTGAAAAAGTTGACAATTACATATGCATGCACACTATAATGGATTTTTTTAACCTTGAATTGCATCATCTGCCTTCTGCAGTGGATGCAGTGCACCAATGGACGATTCATGTGCCATTTGCTTCCTGAATCGACTCATCATGTTCTGTGGATATGCTTTTATTATGCCTAGCTACAGTGCTTAGTGATAGTGTATACTTGTGTGTATATGCAGTCTTGACTTTCCACTTGCAATCGTGCTGCCCGTTATGCATGGTAAAATAATGTATTCATATAACTTAAAGGAAAACTTACAAGACATACAAAAACACCACAGTCATATGAGTTGCTCTGCCTTGGTGAATTGCTGATCTACATGTGCATTGTTAAACAAGCAATTGTGTATTTATTAAAAGGTACATTAAAACTCGTCAGGTAGTACCTTTGAATCAGCATACTTCCAGCCAGAATCACAGAGGTGCACCTTTGCTCTATGCTGCATTTCATTGCAAAGATACAGCCTACATGTATAGCACATAGAAATTTCATGCACATATTATCATAAGTTATTTTTATAAAATCACTTACCAAATCCAGTTAACTGCATCATCATCAGAGCAGCGCAATGCTTTGAATGAATAGTGCTTGTGGATAGACTACCTAGTATTTCCATCATAAGGTATAATCTCCTAATCAAATCATGTACCAAACTTCAATTTACCAGTAGACTCCAATGATTTGGTTTGTGTACAGGAAAGAGCGATTTCTCATAGCTGCATACATCTTCACCCTAGAATAGAAAATGCATTGCAGTATGCCATCTGACTGATAAGTAGCCGTGCGCTTTCAACAGAGGAATAAATGTTGGGTCAAAGGTCATGTTTTTTTCCCATTCTGTTGAAAAATCTATAATGTGTAAAACATCTACTTTGCAGTCAAGTAAACCTTAGTAGCAGCCTCTTGCAATAGTTCCATATAAGCAGAAATGATCTAAATGGATTGTGATATAAAACTAATCACTTACAATTACCATACCTTGAGTCAAGTTGACCATCAAACAGTAATTTCTGTAAGTCACTTTTTTCAAGTTGGAACACTTGCTTTGGTACTGGAACTTTATGGCACGACTTTAAAAATAATCATACTATATGTAATGTGGGAAAGCATTATTCTCATAGTACCTCAGCTTCTATCTGTGGTGGAAGGCCGCTGTAGTTCTGTTTTGGGCACTTCAGGATACTGTTATGTTATGAATTTTAACTCACAAGTATTCCATTGGGAGGGGGGGGGGGGGGGGGGGGGTAACTGTCTTTGAAGAAATTACTGCAGATGTATTATTAATTAGAACTATACCAACTGACATATTTACCCCCTTACCTTCGTCATTGATGTTGTGTAAATTGCAAAACATACATTCTCCTAAAAGTTGGAAGGCTATATTGTCACACTGCTGTAGCTGTAACACTACAACCTCAACTAATCTTGAGAAATTAAAATCGGTAGCTGTTATTATGTTTATCATTAAATCATCATAGTGGATCCACTCATTTCTGCTTTTCACATAATATGCATGCATCTGTGAATTAAATTGGATCAATGGCCATTTAATGAACAATCTTTTTTTACAGTGGCCCTCTGCAATGTCTCTTCCATGGTGCACCTATATATATATATAATTATGTGGATATGAAAAAACACTACTTGCTGATTATTACTAACCAGGAGTGCACATGACTGATAGAGATGGCTTTCCTTGGAACTTGAATGTGCAAGGTTTTAAGCCCTGGAAATGTTATAATTACTACAAATGACATTTTTAAATAACAAAACCTTGGAACTTTGATTCTGTTTTTTATTTTCCTGGCTGGAATACTGAATTGAACTCTACTGCAATTCAAAATCAGTATGCTGGGAAATGAAACATGTTTCTCCTGAAGAGCTAATTGCTTGTGGCAAGCCTCACAAAATCTGTATATGATATGATAAAGCAATTATTTATATTATTATTTTTCCTTGCATGCAGTACTTTATTATCCAGCAAAGCATCAAGCCAGAAGTGTTCATCATACTAATGTCCTCTGGTTGACCTTCAGCACTGAATGAGATCACAGACCAACTTGAAGAATCATGCACAATCTGATTTTAGATAATGCATTATATACAATACATAAAATGCAGGGTTTTTTCACCTGTGAACAGCATGTAGCCATTTTATCTACAGTAGTGGTGAATTCTTTTATAAAGTTGTTTGCTATCTGCCATATGTCACGGACCACCGGGGATTACTACGCGCTTGCATGCGTCTCCTTATAGTCCTTAGTGCCGCGATCACCACCAGCGTCTAGCTACGTCAGCTTCCTAACAACAACTTTTAGTAATCACAAAAAGAGTCTCAACAGTAGAACATTCCAGAACATTCCAGAACATTCCCCGCCCGCCCTCTATCTATTGCACCACAATGTGTCCATACGGCTCCCGCGGCGGCCCCAGTTCAGAGATCACGTCACCTCTGTCCAGAGGGTCGGGTTCCCGGACCCTCACACATAAGCCAATCCTAAACCATTGCTTGACAAGGGTGTGTTATAATGAAATACCTCTGATCCTGATAACAGTACTTCAAGCAGTGCTATTATTCCATCGACACAGTCATTTTGCAATCCACAGTTGAGGGAGTATGCTTTCTCCTTTTGCAGTGCATGCTACGTTAGACTACATTCATTATAAAATATGAATTTCTTACAGCTAGGCTTGAGGCATTGCAAGGATGAACCGAACTTGTTTCAAGTTCATCCATAAGACTGACAAATGCCTTCTGAACAGAAGTGAAACACTGTGCATCCATTGCTGCTGTGTAATTATATGTAAGTGGGCGCAGGATGTGTGTCTTACCCTTCAGCATCAAATGCAAAGGTGTTGCAGCAAGAGCCTGCAAAGCAGCATTCATCCAACACGTATGTGCAGCCCCTTGTTAACTCTTCTGGAGATGTCCAACACTAGTCTCGTTCCCAGACCAATATGATGCAACCATACTGTATAAATACGCTCGTATAGGTCTGGTATGGGGCGGAAGTGTGCCAAAGCCTGGAATTCGTGCGCTTTAATTATGACGTATGTACATAAACATGTACATAAACAAATACGTAATGTACGCAGCCATTCGACCCAGACCCACACTAAATGTAAATATGGATACGGTCGAACTAGCTGTCACAGGGAAAAAAACGCGTCAAATCCAAAAAAGATTTATCACGAGATTTGTTCATACAAATCTTGCATTAAATCATATCGGATTGAATAGACTTCCAGATGATAAATCGTTCGTGAATCCAATAATGAATCCGTATTTGATTTTATATCTGATAAATACTCAAAATCATTAATCTAATCCATTGATAAATCAAATAGGATATTTCATAGGGTTTTGTATATGCAAAAATTCATCTGAAAAATCTAATGAGCAATCAGCGACCGATTTCGCATTCGATTCTAACTTTAAATCCAATAGCAAATCAAATCAATTTTCAATAATGGATTTATACCAGATTTGGGCTCAAATCACATGCGCGTGCACAACTGTTACAGTTTCAACTATGCATTGTCCAAGCATTTCATCCTTCAGCTAGTTCTCTGAGTCATCTGATTCGCCTTCCGAGGAACGTTCCGCCAATCCACGTTACAACTGAGCCGCTCACGATTGAGATGTGGATCTGGATCAGGAAGCTGGGCCGCTCGTGCTGTCCTCTTTGCACCTGCACCACACGCAGCGCGTGTGATTGCAATGTTGTTCTGTCGCGCTTTTTGGATAGAAGCTTGCAAAGTTTCTTCATCCACATCCTCTGCATGTGGATCCCTATCTTGTACGTTGTCTAGTAGTGCTGGCTTGACAGCAGCCCTCAGCTTTTTTATTCCTTCTGTATCTTGCGGTAGTACGTCTCCTTTTTCTTTGACTGCTTTGTCGCGTGCAGCTAGCAGAGGAATTTAATTTTATATCATGTATCAAAAACCACTGAATATAACTTACGTGAGCCAATCGCATTTTAACTCAGAGTGGCGTTTTCTTACTTTGGAACTGTCGGCCTTCATAAGGACAGTAGATCGTCTGTTAGAATAGTAGTCCTATATATATAATTATAAAAATAATAAAAAATAAGCATATTTGGGATGTAGCATAATCATAATCTATTTACTAAACTTGACACACCTTAACTCTTTTCATAATCTTCTTCTCGGGTGGTACAGTGTACTTGTGCCTGAGGTGGCCCCGCGCTGACTCAAGAAGCTTGGACTTTAACGTATAGTACTCACGTCTGACCACACACATGAGGGCAGCACCTCTGCCAATTCATCACTGTTCTCGTGGAACGCATCCTGTAAAATTGTCTGCACAAGAACGCAGAAGATGCGTATGTGCATGTCAGCTCATTGCCGACATGTATTATTTGTACACTAACCAAGGGTCTAGGATATCTATAATTTTCAGATTGACACAACCAGTTATTGCATGCATCTGTGGCCTAATATCAGTAGTACTGAAGCTTACCTCACATCCTTTACATGCTGTATTTCCCATGTCACTGTATGCATTACAGAAAGTGGTTGCATTGCCTAAAATAGAGAAAATAGTTTTTGTTGTTTGCCCTAATGACACTTGTAACTGTCTTTACAATCTGGAAGAAGCTCAAAGGGTCACACATTGCAATGCAGTACATTTTGGAAAAAATGTGGTTGTGAACTAGCAGAAGTTTGGCATTTGCACAGAAGAAATGGTCCTATCACAAAGTGTTTGGCTAAAAGCTATGTTCAGTGATGAACCATTTCGTACGCTTTTGGCTACATCACAAAACAGAGAAGTAGCATCTGATGAAAAACAAGATGTGTATAATGGTGAAATTTGGAAGGAGTTTCTTGAAAATCCTCTCGACACATCAGTGCCATTTCTATCAAATCAAAACAACATTGGTTTAATGTTGAATGTTGATTGGTTTAAGCCATTCAAAAGATCTGAATATAAAGTGGCTGCTTTGATGATGACAGTGCTGAACTTACCACGAGCAGAGAGATTTAAGGAAAGATGGACACTGGTTTTAGGCATAATACCTGGGCCAACAGAACCTAAAGGAAACATTAACACATTTCTTAAGCCACTGGAGGATGATTTGCTGCTCTTGTGGGATGGCTTGCCTTTACATCCTGAAGGCAAAACAGTAAAAGCTGCACTTATTGCGTTGTCTGCAGATATACCTGCATTACGAAAAGTTTCCCAGTTTGTTAGCCACAAAGCAGACTATGGTTGCTCACGATGCAAGTTCAAAGCTGAGAGGGAACCTTCAATGAGAGGGTCATCAGGGAACATGAGTTACTTGACATCAATTATGGCACCTAACAGAACAAAGGAGACAACTTCACAATCCGAAGAATATCTGCTTGCCAAATCCAAAACCGAAGCCCTTTCTATTCAAAAAAAGAATGGGGTTCGGTATAGTGAACTTATAAGGCTACCATACTTTGATATTGTACGAATGTCTATAACGACCCTATGCACACATTCTTATTGGGTATGGCACACAACGAAATCAAACTGTGCCTTTCTTCTCTACCTAAAGTTACAGTTCCAGGATCGCTTCAAACATGTCAAAGTACCATATTATGTCACTGGCATTAAAGATGAGGATGATCTTCCTGGCATGACTGCACAACAGTGTAAAAACTTTCTATGTATTTATGCCAGGCCTTGTTTTGCAGGGCTGCTTCCTGTGAGCCAGTATCAGTGTCTCTGCTTGCTCTGTGAAATTGTAGAGATTATTATCATGCCGTCATTACTCCAAGATGACATATGTATGTTATATACAAAGCTTCACCAACATCACAAACTATTTGAGAAGGTCTAAGGAAAGTGGAAGGTTTCAGTTAACTATCATCTAGCACTGCGCCTTCCTGATGTTGTTGCTGATTATGGCCCCCCACATGGGTACTGGTGTTTTGGGTATGAGCGTATGAATGGAGTGCTTGCAGACATTCCAAACAGTAACAGAAACATTGAAATACAAATATTAAACAAAATAATACAGCAGTTCTGTTTCAACTGTTATACTGATCCTCTAACACCAATGGATGAAACATTTATGTCTAAGGCTTTAATAGAACTTACTAGTGTGGACAGAAATATTTCCACTAAGTATAATGAACTTAAACACTTGAAAGAACTTACCCAAATAAGGGAGGACATGTTTGAGTATTATAGAGCAATTGATCGTGGTGATTTTATTGACTGGCCAATTGAATTGCTGCATCCCAGCAAGATTAAAGTTAAAGTTGATGACAGTTTCTATCAGGAGATCACACTATTTTGTACCAACTTGTTCAACGATGAAGTACATGTATTTCCAAGAATTGATAAATTTGGAAGGTGCTGGGTAAATGGACAATTATTTTCATCTGATTATAATTCAACTGATAGAGGTGCATTGATACAAGCAATGTTTGTAATGAATGACAGCAATGAACTGCATCCTTACTTTGGGATTGTGATCTAGATCCAAATATGCATCAAGCATAAAAGTGACACTGGAAACCTCCAAAATGTAATACTGGCTTATTTAACTTGGATGGTGCCTGAGAAAGATAAATTCTCAAACCTATATTTAGTGAGTGATACATTTTATCAACGCGATAAGATCATTAGTCCTCGAAGGTTTATCAGTCGCTGTACCCTGGTACGTGGTGAGAAGAAATCTTCATATTATGTTGCCAATCTACCAGAGATGTAACTGAACAATGTACTTCAATGTATGAATGTGTGCAGCTATGTTGAACTGTTGTGTATATTGTTGAAAGCCATAACTACAATGACTGGCTAAATGTACTGATAATAATATATTAAATCGTATGTAGGCATCTGTATTGTAAAATTATTTGTTGGATTTCTTAAAATCACTCATTGATTCCCAATCTGAAGCTAATCATGTGAAAAATCCAGCGCATAATCAAACAGAATTTGGTGCACATTTTCCAAGCATAATCTAGTATTTCAAAATCTACACTAGATTTTCCAAAGGATAAAAAATCTAAGAGAAATCAAAAACAGATAAAAAATCAAACACGAAATCATTCGTGTGATTTAGAATCTAAATCTTAATTTGATTTCAAATCATAAGTAAATCATGTAAATCGTTCTCACAATCAAATAAGATTCGACACGTTTTTTTCCCTGTGTGTGCGTTTCGCGAGGACAGAGCTGAAAGTGGAGACATTGAAGGACAAGCAGGAGGCCATATGTAGCTTTGTAAATGGCCGTAATTGTTTTGTCATTTTGCCAACAGGATACGGTAAAACTCTATGTTCTGTTCTGTTACCGTACATTTTCGATCACCTTCGTGGAAAGACAAGGTCTTCAATTGTGATTTGCGTATCGCCTTTAATTTCTTTGATGATGGACCAAGTAAAAAAGTATTCACTACTAGGCCTGGCAGCACAATTTGTTGGTCAAGCTCAAGAGATCCTTCTGTAACCCGTGGGTGCTGCATGGAGGCTATCAGTTAGTTTTTATGAGTCCTGAAGCCTTAATAGGTTGCAAACATTGGCAGGAGATGCTTTTGACGAGGAAGTATAAGGATGACTAGGTGGCTCTTGCAAGGTAAAATTGTAGCAGTAAAGTTATCTAAAAATTGTAAAGTGTATAAGGTAACTGCTACTTATTGGAAACGAGGAAGCAGTCAAGAAGATGGAGATGATGTTTCAATGACTCTATATGAATTCTTAGTTGTCTATATTGGTCTGGGAACGAGACTAGTCCAACACTATGCCAAGAGGCTAGTGGTGCAGAATAATGTATCAATTCTTAACTTTCCAACTATACCCACCATAATCTCTTGCACATCAGCTTTTCTGTACGTGGAATAAAGGTGAAAGAGCTGTAAGTCATGATAAGAAATTGACACTACCTAAATCATCTAAATGAATAAACTTGAACAACAGTTTTAACAAGAGACAGTATATAGGTAGCTTTTGAATCAAAACTTTATCCCCTGACATACTTTTTTGACATATAAGTACAAGTACCTCATCACTCAACACCAGGTCATGCAGTCTATCACTTAACTTAAGGTGATAACTAAGCAATATTAAGAAGAACATATGACAGCCTATGAACTATTATTTTCTGCAAGTCAACTGCACCAGTGGCATGCCCAAGTAGTGTGCAGGATTACTAGAACATGGTCATCACTCACACAGGTGTGACATAGCCATGGTCCTCAGAGGGGGTGGGTCACGACCATGACACATGCACAGATCAGATGTGTGACACAGACCTCAGGAGATGCTATTGTGGTGCAGGATTCCTAGAACATCGCTTAGTTTGGTCACCCTGTCACTCTCATAGGTGTGACATAGCCATAGTCCTCAGAGGGGGTGGGTCACAACCATGACACATGCACAGATGTGTGACACAGACCTCAGGAGATGCTATTGTGGTGCAGGATTCCTAGAACATCGCTTAGTTTGGTCACCCTGTCACTCTCATAGGTGTGACATAGCCATAGTCCTCAGAGGGGGTGGGTCAAGACTATGACACATGTGGCACAGATCTCAGGGATGCTATTGCGGTGCAGGATTACTAGAATATCGCTTATTTGGTTAGGATAAAAGACAGATTACTAGACCTTCGCATCAGTCAATAAATGATATTCATTGCTATCCTAGCCGCACGGCAAGTGTGGAATGTGGTGCTGAGGAATGTGGTGCCAACTTCCATGCAGTCCTCCGCAACGGTTTTGTCCATTTCTGCAAAAGGTCATCTAACCTTACCGCAAGCTCACTTACCGTTTCGTCTTCTTTCTTCACGGCCGTCTCTCTGAACCTCTGTCGATATGTTTCATCTGAAATATCGTAGCGGCGTAGGATGGCCACCTTCAACAACTGATATGTTCCAGCATCCTCTGCCCTCATGGCAGCGTAGGCCTGCTGTGCCTTGCCTGTCAGTTGTGGAGCCAGCTTTACCGCCCACCGGTTCTCCTTTACCTCATACGCCCGCATTACTCTCTCGAACGTAATCAGGTACGACTCGATGTCGTCCTGCACTGTCGATTTCACAAGTTTAGCCTCACCTTCTTTGGACCCTTGCGAAACATTTGTTCTCGTCTCCTCCACTTGCCGAGACTCTCCAACGAGCCTCGTGAGCATTTCCATTTGCTCGCGCATCAGAGCCTTCTCTTCTTCTGCCACTCGCTGTTGCCTCAGTCTCTCTTCTTCTGCCACTCGCTGTTGCCTCAGTCTCTCTTCTTCTGCCACTCGCTGTTGCCTCTGCCTCTCTCCTCGAGACTTCCGATCCTCGAGCTGCCACCAAATGTCACGGACCTATGTCTTCTTTGACTAGCTTCGCAAGGCTTGCGCACCGAAAATAGCCGAAGTTATATAGACAATAGCTTAATACATTACAACAGGCATCATATACACATAGCATAGCATAGCCTTTAAGTACTTACTCCAAACATGAAATCAGTAACACCAGGCCTAACCAGGGTTCAATTACAGAGAATAGTCTTATGGGCTAGCTATACAAGTCAAGTTCGCTCTCACGGATGTAGGATCTAATTAACACGTCCGATCTCCCGGACTCCGCTGAGTTCACAATCTCTCACACTCTGACATTAATACCACGCACATGAATAGGAACTGTCATGCTGAAATCGGTCCACCCTTGTGACATATACAGCGCATACAGTAATTGGTCTGTGGGAATATAAGGGGCGAGGGCTTTCGACAGCCTGCATGCACATATTACCTATATCCATCCCTTGACCAAGTCGGAAGTACATATACTGATCCAATTAATTTTCAGGTAAGTGCACAGTGGAGGAAATCGGTGCAAGGGATGATGCAATTTGAACCGCCCTAATGAATGATTTGATGTGCAGGTCAGCACGCCATTCATAATTCGCAGTATATAAGAGAGTGATGGTAACATCGATACAGTCGACTTGTCTCTTTTATCAACCCACCATGGCCTGGAGGATAGCATCAGTGTCTCTTATCCTTACCGTTGTCTTTGCAATAGCCAACGTTGAGGCTGACTTGACCAGTACCCAGAAGATGCAGCTGTTAAATACTCATAACGCGGTTCGTCGAAGCGTCCAACCTCCTGCGACGGACATTAAAACTATGGTAAGAACGTGCCTGAGTGAGGATATAATATATCACCAATCAGTTGTGCAGATGAGGAATGTGCTCTTATTTGGACCAATGTATAATGCATAAGTAGAAAAATTTGCCTAATTGCTCTCTTCCCATTCTCAATTGTCAGTGTCACATTGTGCATTCCTCCCCCCTCTTCCCTACACTGCTCTACATGCTCCTATCCCTGTCACATCTCCTCTAACTCTTCTATAGTTCCCACTATGCATGCATTTATTTACTTCTTCATGGTGTCAGTACATCTACAAACCGTTTCCTCTCCAATCCAGAAATGGAGCCGTGAACTTGAGAATACTGCTCAGAACTATGCCAATCAGTGCATATGGGGCCATAACTCAAATCGCCAGACTTCACCATTCTCCTCTGTTGGGGAGAATTTATATACATCTACTGGTGACATACAAGATTATGGCTCAGTTGTTCGCTCATGGTATGATGAAGCGAAATATTATCATTATGATTCAAACACATGTGACAATTCAAAAGTGTGTGGCCATTACACCCAGGTAAGACTGCATGTGCGAAAGTGGATTTTAAACACCTTGGGTCACCTGCACCCTTTAACTTTCTGTTTTGCTGCAAGGTTGTGTGGGCAAATAGTGACAGCCTGGGATGTGGAGTCACAAGGTGTGCAAATTTAAGAGATTTGCCCAGCTTCAAGAATGCACTGATTGTGGTTTGCAATTACGGACCAAGGTGAGTTCTATAGCGAGTCTACATCAGGCGTAGTCAATTAAAAGTATATATTTAAAATTTTGTTCAGGATGTAGATATGTTGGAATGATTTTCAACCTGCACAGACATTAGTTTTTACCCAGAAAGGATGGATTAAATAATCGTAGAGTGCTTTTGCAAGGGGGAGAGGTAGATAAATTTATATGTACATGTATAGGCTTAGAATTGTGATTATGGAATTGCAAATCAGTCGTTTTGGCCCGAAAAACTTATTATTTTATTTTATTCATGTGCCATACTGAAATTGAACATAAACCCTTCCTCTCTGTATAACATAGATGCTTCCAAACAACCATGCACTCGTGCACGCTGTGTAACCACAAATCAGAGCGAATTTAGCATATAGCGTTACCCAACTTGACCTTCATATTATCGTACCTCCACCCATGCATTGTCTGATCTACGTGCTCTGGAAAATAATCTTTACCTGTACCTTGCACCAGAGTGTTAGCAAGATAATAATACTAGTTAAGCTTCTCGATGAACTTTGATTGAGATGGTACAGTGATATTAACTATCTTTTTATCATTACTTCCAGTGGTAACTTCATAGGTGAAAAGCCTTACAGGACCACAAGGAGAAGGTCATTGGACTCTGGGGAACTGTTACAAGAGGCTGACAGCTTTGTAGATGATGAGAATCAAACATTTGAGATCTAGATGTCTGGAAAAGAGCTTTTTGATGCACGCAGGTGTAACATTTTATATTCAATGAACTAGTGTACGTAGGAAAGCTTATTTGCTTCCCAACAGCAAGTTATGAAATGAGTTCACATTATTAATAACGATTTTATAGTTGAGATAGCCACTACAGTGATTTTGGGAATCGGCGACACTGCACCAATGAGATGTCGGTATACAAGGACAATTTATACGTATATAGGTCTAATCAGTGAGTGACGTTTACGCGCTTGTCTTTGCAATACATAGCCAAAGTGGAGGTTGACTTGACCGAAGCCCAGAAGATGCAGATCTTATAGATGCTCCTGACGCATGCGCTTCGTCGAAGTGTCCAACCTCCTGCGATTGACATGAAACGATGGTAAGACACGTGCCAGAGTGAGTAAAAACATAATGTAGTCTAGGTGGAGTCAAACCATCGCGAGGTTTCAGTAGTTGTACTGTGCTGGTGGCGAAGTGTTGACGAGAGGGCAAACTGTATACATAGCACGCGCGATTTTTCGCGTCTCTACCCTAGTCTCGTATCCAGACAACATTACGTAGCTGTATGTAAAGCTGCGTGAGCTACGGATTGCAGAAGTATACAAGTTTGGGAGGAGCCTAATTGGATTAAATCATCTCCACGCTTTCAGAACTCTCATTTTCCTTTCAGCTTATTCCTTCCACCCATTGAGTTAATAAGTTGTGCACCCCAACTCACTAACCCTCTCGCATGCAAGAATAAGTGGCGCTGTATTGTTGACAGGGATGTGGAAGAAGGCAAATCAGCTATCTATACGGTGGTTACCTTTAATATCCAGGGGGTGTTGTGGTTTCCCTCCATTCCTGTGTGTGGCTTTTATTTGGAATAACCCATTCTAGTTCCATACATGTATCATTCTAGCATCTCCCCTTTCCTTCCTTTCATCCTTCTCCTACACTACTCTGCTCCTATCACCGCCACGTCCCCTCTCACTCTTATCTAACGCTCAGTTCATACATGTGTACTTTTATTTGTTTACAAACTAGAAATGAAACAGTGGATTTGAGGATATTGTTCACAGTATGCCAGTAAATGTATGTGGAGCCATAACCTGAATTGTAGAATTTCAATATTCTCCTATGTTATAGAGACACTAAAATATACAGTACCTCCATTTTTGAATTCATTTTTATACATGCGCGTTGCAATGTTGTTACTAAAAATGGCTTACATCACTCTGATGTCATTTAAATTAAGATTTAAATTTGTACAGCGATGTCACCTCCTACTACTAGTACCAGCTACAGTTAGCAGCCAGCATGTTAACCTCGGCCCGATAGCTCCATCGATCGCGTCACTCATTTCTGAAGTTAAATTTCCCAATTCTACGTAGTGAATGCATAACAAACCAGCCGTTCCGGATCCGAAGCCATTCATTTTTTTAAATCATTTCGATGCCGCCGTTATAGACCTTACCAGGGATTAATTGAAACCATGCAGGGATCTACGCAATTTAGAATCTTCGGGCTGTAGATAGCGTCCGCGTAGCGAAGGTTTCTATTCTAAATCCCGGTGAGGATCGCGATGTCTTCAGTTAGTGATTTTAGTTTCATAACCACGTACTCATAACATTATGCGATAATGCAGTCCGTTGGGTCTGGGTACGATACTAACTGTCAGAGAGCACACAGGGAAAACAAGCGTCGAATCATTTAGAAATCATTGCGTGATTGAACAGAAAATCACACGAAAATCAATAGAAGCGTGTGATTTTTGTGTGATTTTCTGTTCAATCACGCAATGATTTCTAAATGATTCGACGCTTTTTTTCCCTGTGCAATCGTCGAGTACCGGCTCACTCATGATGACCGAGCGGGGCCGACTAGGCATGAGACCGTATGCATAAATCGCAATTGACTAATCATATTGCGAAATTCCATTTTTAGTAAATGGAACTTTTGTCATTTTCTTTTCTTCACCTTCTAAAGCCAAATCTCAGGTGTCCAGACGATGGTTCAAATACGCATGCATGTTGAACATTGCTTTACGTTTAAGATGCGTTAGCTTCTGGGGGTGCGGGGACCCCCTATAACTTGCCGGGCCGGAGCCTAGTCTCGTTCCCAGACCAAAGTTACGCAGCTGCGGTGGATTACATCACCTCTACGCGGTGAATTCAATTACGCATACTATAATTAAATTACAGAGCGGAAATAATCCTATTAGTGAACTAGAAATGCGAGTGCCATTGCTCATTCAACAGCAACTTCTCACAGCTGAAGTAAATTATTTGAAAGTTTCCAGCAAGGATCCAAATACGCTTTGTTCATATTCGAAAGTCAGACGTGAACGTCGAAGTATATGTAAGCTCTATAACGTGATCTGTAGTTAAACTGAAATAACAAACAATGCTTGTTTTGTTGGTGCCCGAAGTTCATCAAAAGCCCACGGTAGAATGGCGAAACATAATGACTTGCCGTATCCCGTCGGAAAACTAAATGTATCGCGCCCACTCAGTACATCTGTAACGCTTCTTAACTGCTCGGCTTGATTCAAGTTTGAATATTCGTTTATGTCCAGCGCGAAGCAAGGAAGCTATTTGCATTTTTGCATCCATATACATGTATACTGAATTGTGCACATTGCATGTCATAAATATTTGCACAATCAGATGAGATGTGTCTGATTGCAGGCTTGGCAGTTGATTAATCAAAGCAGCCAATTTCCAGCTCACTATATTAAAATTAATAAATAAATGTATACAATAAACAAATAATATAGTTGTTACTTCACACTTTATCTCGTACACACCAACACACGCTGTTCAGGGCGACAAGCACTAGCTCAATTTTGGGCTGCGCATTTACTGGCCATGAATTGCATGGCTTCTGCACTCATCTTGAGTTCCACCATCTGCTCGCTTTTGATGCAGTCCATCTGAGGTGCCGTTCCGGACACGCTCGTCCCCTGTGGCACGTCGCTCATGAACTGCGAGCTGGGAGGGGCGTGGCTCTTGTAGTACGGGTGATCGTAGCACACCCGCGCTCCCCCGGGAAGGCTCTGGTCGTTGCTGTACTGCTGGACCCTGAGATTATCCGTGAGGGGGATGAGGGAGGCGTCGGTGGAGTACCTCGCGGCAAGGTGCGCAGGACTGAACGACTGCCAGCGGTCGTAGATAGAGTCTAACTGGGCGACGTGGCTGAGGTACACGGGGTCGTTGGCGGCATCGTTGGAGCACATGTGGCCTCCGACAAAGCACCTCACGTTGGCGTGCAGGTACACCTGGATAAACTTGAGGAAGGTGTCGAAGTTGTTGGGCGCGATGGTGAGGAGGTCTCGCTCGATGATACTTCGGGAGGGGAAGCTCTGCAGCTTGTACTGCCGCAGCAGACAGCTGCCGCCAGCAGACGGGGGTAACGTTAAAGACGTCAAAACGGAGGGGACCGTCAGAGACGCAGTTCGTTAGAGGGTCGGACGTGTCCCCGAATCCTGAGCTTGGGCTCCAGATCGCAGCGGTGTATGGAGTGGACGGTAGGGCAGTCCAATCCCAGTAGGGAATGGAAATGCGACAGTCGATTTGTTGAAGCAACTTCTCGTACTCCAAAAGGAAGTATCTGTTCCATATAAGAAACTTACTGATGGACGGGTCTGTATTCTGTGCTGCTGTGTCGAAGGAGGTTTTATGCTTGGCCACAAGTGAATCGTAGCGCGGTTTGTACGCGGGGTCTGTCGCCAGGGTGAATACAGCACTGATGTATCGGGCCTTCTCCTGAGCCGAAAGGCTGGCGTAGTCTTTTCGCAGGGTGCAACAGTTGGATAGAGTGCCGTCAACACACTGACACTGACGCTGACAACTGTCAAACGGCTGATCCCCACTCTTGCAGACTGCATGTGAACAGAGGGGAAGAACCATTCTTAAAACCCAGATGCCATAGACAAGCTTTAATTTTGAACAAAGTTTATTCCTTGCTTTATCTCACACTTCTGTCTTCATTCCCCCAGTGCAAGCACGTGCAGCCTTTGTCCGATAAACACAGGCACAGTAGCTATCCACAGGGTTGGTCCCTTACCTTCGGGTGTAGAAGACTTGGCACATGTTGGTAGGGGTGCACTCCAGGTCCCATCTCTCTGGCACGTAGCACTGCCACTTCCAACCAGATTGAAGCCGACAGAGCAGGAGTACTGCACAACGGCACCAACCAAGAAGGAGTCCCCAGTCCTCATTCCGTTCCCAGGCGTGCCTGGGTTACCACAGCTCTTTGGCGGCACACCTGCAATGGTGGCTCTTAAATGCTTGATTTGACCAGCTCATTTTTTTTTCAATGCTATTGCCTGTTGTAAGCACCACTACTTGTAAACCCTTCATATTTTCCTACTATAAACTACCTGGCATCGCCTGTTCTGTGCACTGTGATGCCTACAAATTCACTTAAGTGGTCTTCAAAATCTATCACATCGTTTAAAACCTCATGCTTGCCAAGTACTGTTAGTAAAGTCATTGGCCCAGTTTTCTGTGTTTCAAAAGTTATATGAGATAAAATATTTATACCTATGGCCGGCATGCCACAGTGTGCATAAGCTCATGGTATGCAGCCCACGTACGTCCCAATATGTGCATTGCAAGGTCAAAACTCATGTACATGCCATTTGGGGAAAAAAGCATCCCCAGCATGCAAATGTATTGCTATGAGTCTAGCACATAAAATGCACAGTGGATTGCATACAAGCCAAACATGATCCTCCCAGTTTCCTTCTTTTTTTTTGCTATCCATGTAATTAAGAGAGCATATCGCATTCCATCTTAACCTCTCTAGGCTGATTGGTAGGATTGGAAGTGGCAGCCATGCATAGGGCACTGACTTACTGCTGCATGTAGGTTGCTGGCCACTCCACATTCCTGTTGCTTGGCAGATTCGGGTGGCATCCCCACTCAGAGTGAAGCCCAAGTTGCACGCATACACGGCAACAGACCCTACTGTGGTTGCTGTCAAGGAAACGGTTCCCTGAACAGGCGTGGTGAGAGTGCCGCAGTCAACTAGAGAAGAAGACATGGGAGACAGGTATGATAGAATGTTGCAATATTGTTGTATTGGTTATTCACAATGCAAACAGTTCTCATATAGTACTGACAATAAACAAGATGGTGCATCAACTGTCTTTTCAAGTTTCCTTATAACATAAATCTTTGTTCCCTTGCACCATAGATCTTTGTGACCCAATACCATAAAACTGGAAATTTTCGTAACAAAACTTTTTGCTTTTTTATTTTTGCTGTGATTAATGTTTGCCGAAAAATGCTAAGATGTTGCTCTAATTATTGGACTGTTATAAATTTTTGTGTGTTTAATTTTGTCAATGGGTGACTGACAAAAACTTTTACATCAAAAATTTAGGCAAGGTTACATGACCACACATTTCAAATTATTAATACTAGTGTCATAGACCATCCAAAAATTGCATTTCAGCATTAACTAGTTAATATGATTATTGAGCTATTAATTGAAAATGTTCAGTTCTGGATTCAACATTTTGTTGAGTTTTTCATTCATGATTCGACTTTTTTCCCCCACAATGACTTCTTCAACCACTTCTGAGAATTACATACATGTGTGAGTGTGCATGTGTGAGTATGCATGTGTGTGCATGTATGTGTGTGTGCGTGTGTGTGTGTGCGTGTGTGTGTGTACGTGTGTGTGTGTGCTTGTGTGTATGCATGTGCGTGTGTGTACGTGTGTGTGTGAGTGCATGTGTCTCTGCACTACGTCCATATATACCAGGGTGTAGTGCTGATGTGTGCGCCTACCGGTGGGTGCAGACGGGGTGCAGAGGGGCAAGGCATCGCTCCAGACCCCACTGCCCTGGCACTTCCTGCTTCCCGGGCCTACAAGGTCAAAGTTGGCATTGCAGGTGTAATACACGGTGGCTCCCAGCCTGAAGTCGTCCCCAGACCTCGCCCCATTCAGAGGCACCCCTGGGTCTCCACAGGACAAGGCCATGATGCCTGTGAAGCAAGCAGCAAGAGGTCAACACCCCCCGAGAGAGCTAGAGAGAGGGAGGGGGGAGGGGATGCGCCATGCAGAAAAGACATACTGTTGCAAGATGGCTGGTTTCCACTCCAGGTGGATGTGCTCTGGCAAGTCCTTGAGGCATCTCCATCCAGCCTGAAGCCTGGATTGCAGGTGTAGCGAGCCACAGAGCCAAGTGTTGTTCCAATCAGACTCACTGCCCCATTGGTGGGACTAATGAGGTCACCACAGTCAACAGCTGTTTAGGTGAAAATTCGGGAAAGGAAGGATTAAATATGCCACAGACCAGGGGCTGCATGACACACACACACACACACACACACACACACACACACACAGCACACACAATTACATACATAGTATGTGCAAGCACACACGTGCACAAACACACTCACCTGCACAGTATGGCTCTATTCCAGACCACAGTCCTATAGGTTGGCAGGTTCTGGTCACAGAGCCGGTGAGTGTAAACCCTTCGTCACAGTTGTAGAGGGCTATGGACCCAAAGATCGTGCCAGTTTGAATGACCCTTCCATTCAGAGGAGACTCAAGTTGGCCACAATTCACAGCTATGCAAGAGATGAAAAGTGGAAGGTAAAAGACACATCCCATTGAGTGATGTCATTACCTTATGACATACTTTGGGGGTTGTGAAGAAAGCAATGTATTGCCACGAAAACAACAAAATGCACCCCACCCACTTTAGAAACTTCTTGAAAGTTTTTTTTTTTTTTTTTCAAATGTAAGTGGTTACATGAGCACACAGGGAAACAAATCAATCGGTCTGCATAACATCTCATGCAATTAAAAAAAAACATGCAATGTATTAGTCCAAGTAAAGACCAAAAGGGTGTCCAAATCTAACTAATGCACACCTGTGCAAGTGGGGGCTGCCTCAGACCAGCCATCCTGCTCTACACAAGTCCTCGTCTCGGCTCCATTAAGAGAAAAGCCATCATTGCAAACATAAATGGCCTGGGAACCAGGTGTGGTGTCATTGTAGAAGACCCTTCCATTCTTAGGATCAGGGAGCATTTCACAGCTGAAAACTAGTGGGCATTAAATAGATCAAAGTTGTAGTTTTTCCATCAGTATTATGCGCATCAACAGACCTTGAGCTGCTGCGCATGATGGCGAGTCCCCAGCCCACACTCCTTGGGACTTGCAGTTCCTCTGCTGGGTACCCACGAGTACATATCCTTGGTTACAGGTGTAGATGGCAGTAGCCCCAAGGGTCGTATCTGTGAACTGGACTTTGCCATTCAGCGGATCTTGTAGGCTCCCACAGTCCATGACTAAGAAAGGATTAAAAGAAGAATAACAGTGATATGATTGTTGGACCTCTTTTGGAAAGGGTGGAACAGATCAATGAGCTTGAGACATTTGTTTGCAAAACTAAATTACTGTAATTTGGAAAAAAAAATTGTTGTCAACATATTTTAGCATGTAGGCCCAATTATATTACTCCCATATGTTGTAAAACATTTTCATATGACATGATACCGATGATAAATCCACTTAGCCAGGAAATCGAGAATATTTCCCAAATTACAATAGATGCATGCTAAATTTAACTTTCTGGGCTTAAGCCATTCTGTCTGGCAACTAAAAATATAACATCCTGTATGGCAAGTTTCCTTATCCAATCCACTCTTTACCGTCCCAATCTCTGATTGACCCACATTACCATTTTAACTACCAAAAGAATTCCATGAACACCAGCACTGACCTTGACAGACTGGAGCACTTGCAGACCACATGCCATTCGGCTGGCAGGTTCTGGTTGCAGTGCCAACCAGGGTGTAGCCAGGATTGCAGGAGTAGGTGGCCACAGAACTCACTGCGGTTCCCCGGCTGTACAGAAACTTGCCATTGTTGATCGCCTGGACTTCCCCGCAGTCCACTGACCCGCATGTGGGGGGCGTGTCTGACCACACCCCTCCACTCTGGCACTGCCTTGTACTAACGCCAACGAGGGTAAAACCAGCATTGCAGCTGTATGTTGCCACGTCGTTTGCGATCACAACAGCGCCGTTGTCTGGGGCAGGAAGCTTGGAGCATTGCTGAGCTATACACATACGTTGATGGTGGAGGGGGAGGGAAAAGGGTAGTGTGAGGGAGGTAGGGTGAGGGCATGTGAGGGAGGGAGAAGGGATGAAGATAGTGAGTAGTAGAGAGAATAGAAGAAAACAAAGCAGCAGGCAATGTAGTTTCTTTAATGCATACATGTGCAAAGTGGATCATCTCCGAGCCATTTCCCAGTGACCTGGCATACTCTGGAGCTGAATCCATTCAGGACAAAGCCATTATTGCAATTGTACTGGGCAGTGAAACCGAAAGTAGTCCCTGCCACCTTGATGTCACCATTTGCTGGAGCCTTTAGCGGGCCACAATCAATAACTAGAGGTGGAATATCAGAATTACAAAACCGTCTTAAATTTATACACACAAGAATACAATCTCACATTTACACGACAACTAACCTTTCAATCACACACCACCGACTCACACACCCCACCGACACGCACACACCCACCGGACCACGCACACCCGCACCGGGCACGCCCACCGCACGGGCAGCAGACCCGCACCGGGCACGCCCACCCGCACCGGGCACGCAGACCCGCACCGGGCACGCACACCCGCACCGGGCCACGCACACCCGCACCGGGCACGCACACCCGCACCGGGCACGCACACCCGCACCGGGCACGCACACCCGCACCGGGCCAGCACACCCGCACCGGGCCACGCACACCAGCACCGGCCACGCACACCCGCACCGGGCCACGCACACCTCACCTTCCACTCACACCCTCACCTTTCCACTCACACCCTCACCTTTCCACTCACACCCTCACCTTTCCACTCCACCCTCACCTTTCCACTCACACCCTCACCTTTCCACTCACACCCTCACCTTTCCACTCACCACCTTTACCTACATACTACACACTCACCTTGCACTCACAAACCCCACCTTTGCACTCACACCGTAGCTTTTGCACTCACCTTTGCACTCACACAACCTCACCTTTGCACTCACACAACCTCACCTTTGCACTCACATAACCTCACCTTTGCACTCACATAACCTCACCTTTGCACTCACATAACCTCACCTTTGCACTCACATAACCTCACCTTTGCACTTACATGACCTCACCTTTGCACTCACAAACCTCACCTTTGCACTCACACAACCTCACCTTTGCACTCACACAACCTCACCTTTGCACTCACATAACCTCACCTTTGCACTCACATAACCTCACCTTTGCACTCACATAACCTCACCTTTGCACTCACATAACCTCACCTTTGCACTCACATAACCTCACCTTTGCACTCTGCTGCCTTCCCTCCCCACTGCCCATCCATGCCACAGTCTCTGATGCCCTTCCCGTACAGGACATAGCCATTGTTGCAGGAGTAGGTGGCGGTGTCTCTGAAGTTGTTGCCACTGAGCACAACAGCTCCATTGGCCGGAGCTGGGAGGATGCTACAGGTTATCGCTAAAAGAGGATGAGGAGAAGGTTAGATGGACATCACACTTGTTTAGGTGCAATGGTAACTACATTTGACTCTGAACCAACCCTTCTCTCCCATCACCACCCTCCCTCACCCACCTGTATTATATTTGTATTTTGATATTTGGATCTTTTGACCTAGCGCATACATTATAACATTTCCAGTATGCGCAATAGCAATGTGTAATGCTTGCATTGAAATGTATGGATAATTAAAAATTCAGCGCCTTATAACTCCAAGACAGATACTCCAATTCTCAATGCGTAAGAAGGAACATTTCAGACTTCTAGAATATCAAAAAAGTGAAATCTTGAAAAACATGTGCTAGGTCCCTTTTCACAGAAACGATCCCATTTGTTCTCTCCAATGGTGCATAGTACAAGTATATGGTGGCATAACCTATCATTATGGTTATCCAAAATTGGAATCAAAAATAACAATAAAAACATGGGCACATATGCGGTTTTGATGCAAGTACATTGGACACATACCTTTGCATGTCAACTGGTCTCCACTCCAGTTCCCATCGTTTCCACATGTGCGCGTAACATCTCCTGACACAACCCTGAAACCATCGCGGCAGCTGTAGGTGGCGACCGATCCGGAAGTTGTTCCCATCACCTTGACATCTCCAAACTGTGGAGCTATCAGTGAAGGACATCCTGACACTGAGGGGGAGGGTGGGAGGGAGGGTGGGAGGGGGAGAGATAAGGGTGAATGCCCGATCGTCACAGGTGCATGGGAGAATGCATCTGATCAGAATGCAGAGTGCCAACATAAGAAGCCCTCTGTGTGCTAGTGATAGCCTCACTATAACCATCACACCCATCACTACCATCACCTCCATCACCCCATACCCACACGCACACATCATTCATCACCGTCATGGCAAAACAGCTGTGCCATGCACTGCCACTGCACACTGCATTCACATTGAAGTCTCAAAACTGAAGTCCTCTAATTGGCATCAGTGTCATCAACATCACATGATCATCACCATCATATGATCATCACCATTGCAACATCACTATCACCATTACCACATGACAATCTCCATCATCACCATCATCATCAGAACATAAGTCAACCATGTGAACATCATCATCATCATCATCATCATCATCATCATCATCATCATCATCATCATCATCATCATCATCATCATTATCAACAGCAGCAGCAACAACAACAATAATAATAATAACAATAACAATAACAATAGGCTTACTCTGGCAGGATGGATCGGCTCCCGTCCACTGACCACCGCTCTGACACACTCTGGCCTCAAGACCTTGGAGAACAAACCCAGCATTGCAGGTGTAGCGTGCAATGGAGCCCACAGCAGTACTGCTGGCATCAACCTTGCCATTGGCAGGTGAGGAGGGGAAGGAGCATCTTGTACCTGTGCAAAACAAGACAGCTCCAGTTCCCAATTTTATCGAACAAAAAAAAAGGACAAAAAACTAACCGAGGTCACAGGTTGGATCCACTCCGGTCCACTGCTTGTTGGAGGCACAGAGCCGGGCAGCATTTCCGATGAGTGTGGCACCCTTCACACAGGTGTAGGTGGCGAGTGAACCATACAGCAAGCCATTGCTGAAACTGATGTCTCCGTTCTGAGGGAGCATGAGACTCCCACAGGAAACACCTATGGGGCAACCCAGAGCAGAGGTCAGAGGAAGGGCAGAAGAAGTGGGGCACATTTCACGTGTATCAATCAGACGTGCTACAGAAAGCAGGTGATTCAGTCATGAGGCTAAGGCAATCTCTCAAAAATCTGCAAACTTTTCAGGATACCATTGGAAATCACAGGATACCACGGCTGAATCACTTGCTTTTCATAAGCACATTTGATTCAGACTTGTGACAAATTGACGATTCACACGACTCTATCCCCCGAAGAAATCACATGATCTCCCTACCCTGGCATCACATGATCTCCCTACCCTACATCCCATTGAGCGCAAGCAACTCACGTTGGCAAAGAGGTGCATCACCAGACCATGCCCCGTTTGCTCCACATGTACGATCGGCAGCACCAACCATGTCAAAGCCAAGTCCACATTTGTAGAACGCCTTTGAGCCAAGTGAGGTCCCAACCACAGAGACAGAGCCATCCTTTGGTGGGGGGAGCTGGCCACAGTCCACAGCTGCATGAAAGTAACACAATGTTATGGAAAGCAAGCACACACGCACATGCACACACAAATGCACACACACACACATGCACACACACACATGCACACGCACAAGCAAACAGGCCCACACATGCACACACCATGTACTCACACATGCATACACACATGCACACAGATATGCACACAAACAAGACACACATGTCCATATGCTCATGCACAAGACGATGCATGCACACAAACACAACATACACACACATTTACACACACACACACACACACACACACACACACACACACACACACACACACACTACTACTACATTTTCCAGCCCTGAGCTGTGACCTACCCTGACAGAAAGGGACTGCATTCGTCCATTGTCCATTCAAGCCACACATCCTGGTAGCCTGGCCCACCAGGTAGTACCCAGTGTTGCAGGTGTAGGTAGCTGAGTTCCCAAAGCTGGTGCCACTGGTGACCACATTGCCATTGAGCGGAGCCTGCAGCTGACCACATGGGGATGCTGCCAGAAGTGAAGGACATGTGGATTATGAGAAGGAAGGAGGAAGGAGAAGGAAGGAGAAGGAAGGAGAAGAAAGGATGAGGAAGGAGAAGGAAGGAGAAGGAAGGAGAAGGAAGGAGAAGGAAGGAGAAGGAAGGAGAAGGAAGGAGAAGGAGGAGGAGAAGGAAGGAGAAGGAAGGGGAAGGAAGGAGAAGGAAGGGGAAGGAAGGTGAAGGAAGGGAAAGGGGAAGGCCCACTCTCAGGTGTGTGTCTGTGTGTGGTTGGGGGGGGGGTGGTGTATTGTAATGCAGCATAGTGCAATTTAGTGAAAATGCTACTGATCTTTATTTTCAAAGTGATTTTCTTTGATCGTGAGACGGTCTTGTATGATACCAGCTTTAATGTGCACTTCTGTGCTTCCACACACACACACACACACACACACACACACCACAATATGTTTAATGCCAATGTACTAACATTAGAGAAATAAATCAAATTACTATTCTGTTGTTCAGAGTACATTCATAGTCAACAATTTGATTTTCAGGCACTTGATGAAGACAAAACTTTACTTCCCCAACAACATGTTTCTCATTCATTGTTCTCTTTTTTGTTTTTTTGTTTTTTTTACTATAGCAATTAGATATTTAATTTAAAACTAATTGCAGTGAATTGAAAACTCCTTCACTGTGGGACATTGCATAATATGCATCACATTGCAACATCCCAACATCACATACCAATTGTACATGATACACAATGCCTACATCAGTGGAAAAGTTTTACAGTTTAGGCTGATGTTTCCAATGGGACCACTGAAGGCTAACCAATAGGGCTTACAGGCCTGCCACTAACTCAACAGTGAGTGCAATACAAATGATTTAAGCACTGGCAAACCAGCCAAGCTGTTAAAGCGGCTAAAACAGGCTCAGGCAGGCACTAAGCACAATTCAAGCACAAGCTCCTCACTAAGTCCCTTAATACAACTAAATCACAATACACTACAGCCCAATACACTACAGCCCAATGCACTACAGCCCAATACAACTAAATCACAATACACTACAGCCCAATACAACTAAATCACAATACACTACAGCCCAATACAACTAAATCACAATACACTACAGCCTAATACACTACAACCTAATACACTACAGCCCAATACAATACAGCCCAATGCACTATAACCTAATACACTACAGCCCAATACACTACAGCCCAATGCACTATAACCTAATACTACACACTACAGCCTAATGCACTAGAGCCCTACTAACACAATAAGCACACATGAATACTGGGCACACAGAAAAGTGCAGCAGCTAGACTTACGGTTGCACGTGGGAGCAGTCCCAGACCAGTTCTTGTTCGCCTGACACAGTCTCACTGCCAGACCAACCACTCCATACCCTTCATTGCAGGCATAGACGGCCGTGGATCCATATGTGGTCCCCGACAGAGTGACTGTCCCAAACTTTAGAGATGGAAGGCCACCACAGTCCACAACTGAAGGGGGATAACATATGGTCTCCTCAATGCCCCACAAGGTAAGGAGCAACACTACTTACGGGAGCAGGTGGGAGCGCTGGGAGTCCACTTGCCAGTGCTCTGGCACTGCGCTGTGGCAGACCCCTGCAGGTCGAATCCAGGGAAGCAGCTGTAAGTGGCCGTGGAACCCACAGTGTTGCCGCTCGTAGTGACCTTTCCGTTCTCGGGTGGCGTGAGGGGGTCGCAGCCAATGGCTTTTTGGGGGGTGGGGGGGGGGGGGGGGGGTAGGGTTGGAGGACAGACAAAAAAGGGAAAGGAATGGGGATGAGAGGGAGAAGAGAAGTATCACTGTCCAGCACACCCATATGTGGGCATGTTTTGAAACCCCATGGCTCCAGGGCACACACCTTGGCACATAGGGGCACTGTTGCTCCACGTCGCACCCTGTTGGCATTGTCTGGTTGCCATGCCGACCATGTTGAAGCCAGGCAGGCATGTGTAGGAGGCTGTTGAGCCTATGCTTAAACCGCTAACAGTGACGGCACCATTTGATGGAGGGATGGGGTTAGGACACTGGGATGCTGTGAAGGTGTAGGAGATGGAGGAGAGAGTGGGGATGTGAAGAGGAGGAGAGAAGGGAGATGAAGATGCATGAGGAGGAGGTGGGGAGAAAAGGGAAGGGAGAGGATAGAGAGGAAGGAGGAGAGGGAGAGAAAGTGGAGGAAAGGGAGAGATTAAGCAATGTGGCGGTAACATGTGGTTGTGCCTTACACACCTTCACAGGTTGGTTCTTTGTCTGACCACTTGCCGCTTGCCATGCATATGCGTTTTGTCACTACTGATGACTGGCCAGAGCTACAGGTGTATATGGCCACAGACCCATATGTCGTGGTTGACACAGAGAGTAGAGCGTGGCAGGGGTCTTCAGAGCACCACAATCAACAGCTGCAGACATTAGAGGATAGTGTGGTGTTTCTCACATGCAACTATGACACTTCCTCTTTACAAAGGCATGCAACGGATATTGCCCCAAGTTGAGGTCTGTGTGTACGTGCGTGCACTTGTGTGTGTACATGTGTGTGTGTGTGAACTTGTGTGTGTGTGCATGTGTGTGTGCACTTGTGTATGTGTCGTGTGTGTGTATGTGTGTGTGCACTTGTGTGTGTGTGTCATGTGTGTATGTGTGTGAATGTATGTGTGTGATATTTTTCTGAAGACCCAATCTATCCAATGTGATGACCCAATCTATCCAATGTGACGACCCAATCTATCCAATGTGATGACCCAATCTATCCAATGTGATGACCCAATCTATCCAATGTGATGACCCAATCTATCCAATGTGATGACCCAATCTATCCAATGTGATGACCCAATCTATCCATTGTGATGACCCAATCTATCCAATGTGATGACCCAATCTATCCAATGTGATGAGGCATCTAATTTACTAGTGTGAAAGCAGCACGCCTTTGAAAACAACTTACGATCACACGTTGGAGCACTTGAGGACCACTGCCCATTCGCCCTGCCACACCCTTGTTGCCTGTCCATTCATCACAAAGCCAGGCATGCACTGATAGGAGGCTGTTGAGCCAACAATGGAACCCATCTGGTTCACCTGGGCATTGGCAACTGGAGCCAAGACTCCACAGTCAACAGCTGAGGGTGTGGGAGAAGGTTAAACAATGATATTTCAGATACACACACGCATACAATTTTTACTCAGTGAAGCAAAGGTTGGTGTGCTCTCACAATGAAGTTGCATTCACAATTATCCAAATACCAAACCACAGCAAAAGGCTGATGCAGGACGTTTTTATGGAACTGATATACAGAAGCAGAGGGATCCATATTTAAAGAACACTAATGCTGGGCCACGGTTCTTGCCCCTCCTTGCTCTATCTGGAACTGTCTACTTCCCCCCTCCCCCCCCCATCCCCCTCCCCTCCCCCCATCCCCTCCCCTCCCCCATCCCCCTCCCCATCCCCTCCCCTCCCCCATCCCCCTCCCCCTCCCCCACACACACAGCTAGCATGCCAATGTATGCATAGGAAAGGGAAGCAATAATTAAGATCACAAACTGCGCAACTGAACACATTTAATTTTCCCCTAATTACTTTATACCAAAGCTTTAAATTATTATTCAAGAAGCCTGTCGTGATTCTTTTCAAGCAAATGAACACTTATTTTTACAAACCTAGAGTAACTGTCCTATCAGGTGCTGCTGTATGAATTCTGTATAATATTTATGCTTTTCATCAGGTTGATTTTGTGGGGCATTATCTTACTTTACAAGTAGCACTACACTTTGGAGCAGCAAGATGATATGCAACCCCTCCTCCCACATCCCACCTCCACCCCCTCAAGGAGGAGCAGAGGCCCAAATTTGTACACACTGCATGCCCCCACGGGAGGCCACATACACACAAAAGTACCCCTTTGCACACACACACACACACACACACACACACACACAAACACACGTACACACATGCACACTAACATCTTGATACTTGCACACATATGATTCAAAATGGTCTATCCATTTTCCCTTTCATGATGTACCTAGTCATTTCTCCCTCTGCAGATAGAACTGCTCTGTGCTTCTTTTAAGACAGGTGTTTAGCAAACATTAGCGAGAAAAAAAATCATTTTTCCTAAACAGTTTGTGATCCATCTAATTATAACATAAATCATCCCACACAACATTAAACTGCCAAGCCACCATGTCTACTGTACCAATAATTAGATTATGTAATTGTTAGATTAGCTATTGGATAGATCATGATGCCTATCATGTGATGGGCACCAGCAGCTCTCCTCATCACCCCAACACTATCATGTGATGCTCCTCATCACCCCCAACACTATCATGTGATGGGCACCAGCAGCTCTGCCCCTCACTCCCCTCACCCCCTCCCAACACTTACGACTGCAAGAGGGGGCATCCCCAGACCACTGTCCATTGGACTGACAGGATCGGGTGCTGGAACCAACCAGACTGTAGCCATTGTTGCAAGTGTAGGTGGCCACAGAACCAAACGTTGTACCAGAGGAGAAGAACTTGGCCATTAGCTGGGGCACTGAGACCAGAGCAACTGACAGCTGCAAGGAGCACATGAGCAAGAAGTGCACCAGAAGGGTCATAGCTGGATTTGTGACTATTTTCTTTTAAAACAAATCAAACCTCTCAAATCAAATAATATACATGTATTATGCCTTTGACAATACATGAATGCAGTGGAGTACATGCATATTCCCTGCACCTTCCCTTGCTGAGTCCTCACCACAGACATTAAACTCCCACCTACCTTATTCATCCCCCACCACACACCCACACACACACACATACATACACACACCATTCACCCACCTGCACATGTGGGAGCATCTGGGGACCACTGTCCTGTGGACAGGCATGTTTGAGTGGAGGAGCTAGTGAGGGCAAAGCCAGGCGAGCAGGTGTAAGTGGCAATGGATCCAACAGCCACACCAGTTATGTCAACACGGCCGTTTTGAGGGGCAGCAGGTTTGCCACAACTCACCACTGTTGTCAAAATAAAGGGTTAATGATACAGGTGCCCCATCCTACAGTAATGGTACAGGTGCCCCATCCTACAGTAATTGAACACCAAATATCTGTTCTTGAATCAGAAGCTCAAGAGAAAAAAAAGTGGATGTACAAATAAGTGCTCAAGGATCATAGAGGTACCTTTCGACCTTTCATTATATAGGCATCTGCATTGCAAAGCTGACCACTTTTCTTAAGAGAATGGCTACACATATTGCGAGCAAGTGGCAGAAACCTTATGCACAAACGTTTGAATATACCAGTGCAAGGCTTTCATTTGCCATTGTCCAAGCAACTGACCAGCCTATGGGGCTCCAGAGTGAAGTGGAGGAGTGGCCTGTGTTTTGAGAATGGGGAGTGTCTCTGAGTCATTTATTTTTCTGTTTTGTGTTGTATGGTTGTGGTTTATGTATTTTATTTTTAAAACAGAAACTGATTATGATTATGATTGTATGGGATCTAACGCATGTTTTTTCAAGATTTCAGATTTTTCGAAATCTGAAATGTCGTCTGCACATTGCTTCTTATGCACTGAGAATCGGAGTATCTGTCACAAAGTTGTAAGGCGCTGAATTGTTAATTAGCCACACATTTCAACACAAGCGTTGCATTTCTATTGCGCGTACTGGAAATTTTATAATGTATGCACTAGGTCTCTTTTCGCGGAAACAATCCCATATACATGTAGGCACGATACAGCATGAATGCGATTACGGAATTCGCTTATAAATTTCCTGTACCTTGACAAGTAGGTTCTTGGCTTGCCCATTGCCCTGTGGATAGGCACTCCCTGCTCTTGACTCCATTAAGAACGTAACCAGCGTCGCAGCTGTAGTAAGCCAAGCTGGCGACGGTCGTCGATGTCATCGCCACGTGCCCATTGGCCGGCGAACTTACCTTTCCGCAGTCAACAGCTGAGTATGGGAACGAGGGGCTCGTCAGAGAATGCTACGGGCTACCTTAATGCTGTACTAATACTATTGGCGTTTTATAAATAGGATGTAAGACTGGGGATGGGCGTGTACCGCCATCCCTCCGTCGCATCAGGTGTCTCGACCCCAGGCCCTTTCACAGCAAGCGGATGGATTACATCACCGCGCTACATTGAGCCTGCCAGGTGATACGTAATCCATCCACTGGCTGCGAAAATGGTCCGTGTGTCTTTCTTCACCCTGCCATTTTCATGCACACGTGTATATCCAAGCTTTTACTTACGTTTGCAAGATGGCTCTTGGTCTGACCAAACTCCGCCCGAGATGCAGGTTCTGACTCTTGTGCCTGTAACCTGGAAGCCGCTGCTGCACGTATACGTTGCCGTGGCACCCATCATCGTACCGCTTACGACCACTTGGAGATTTCCGCTGGTACGAAGTTGAGAACACTGCACAGCTGTACGTCCCATGCAGAGCAAATAAAAAATGGAACAGTTTGAGATCAAAGCATCTATTTCAGCACGTGCGGTTTGATATGCTTTACCGTTACAGAGAGGAGCTGAGTCGGACCACTTTCCACTTTGTAGGCATTTTCTTGTGCTCACACCCTGAATTGCAAATCCGTTGCGGCACTCGTACAGGGCGGCCGAACCGAAGAGGGAGTCCTTATAAGTCACGTCCCCATTTTGTGGGGCGGGCAAAGGTCCGCAATCAACCACTAGACAGCGTGAAAAATTAATAATTAATAAAGTGGACTTGTAACACAGTATGTACAAGGTTACTACATTGCAGTGATTGATTGATTGATTGTTGATTCGTTGATTGATTTGCGTTTATTTATTATCATTGCATTGACAGGGAAATGGATAGAAGTACACAACGCTCGAAGGTCCCGGCTATAAAAAAATGAAGTTTATAATCGGGACCTCAAAATGTGTACATACCATGATGTAGCCACTGAAGAACTTAGCGTGAATTTAAGTTGTTGAAACTCAGAAACTTTTTTTTGTTGTTGACAGAATGCAGCCAGCTCATTTACCATTTGCATTTATTTTTAAGTGTTTTTCAATGGTACTAGTTTGGTTATAGATACAGTTGATGTATAAAAAATTTTCTATCATTGACACTTAAAATTTCACTGGAACATTTTTTATAGCACTAATGAGTATTGTTCTCTTTTAATTTTTGCAAATTGCAGGTTAAAATTCTCTGCATGCATGAGCTATTGATAGTGTGAGAAAGTCTTTAATATATATGATTGAAGAATTCAAAGAAGGTCAACCAATTAAAGATTACTTCATGTATGTTTAAAAATACAGTTGTCAGAAAAAAAAGCTCTTATACATGATGGCCTGTAAAACTTGTTACATTCATTTAATTTTAACTAAATAATTCACTTCTAAGTTGAGAAAGATCAGAAACTTTATCAAATGAGGGTTGTATATGACTGCATGTATTTCCCCTGATCAGGCAATGTACTACACATTGCACATGCTAGGACCTCAATAGAAGTGACATGCATACATGGCACACTTCCAATTATCATTCTTTGTTTTGGCAAATTTTCATCACTTTTTGCATTCATCTATTTTTCTGAATGAATTGAGACTTACACTTGCAGGTTGGCATTTTTCCAAGCCAGACGCCTCCAGTGCCACAGGTCATGGTGCCGCTTCCCACTAAGGTATAGCCGGGGAGACACACAAATGTGGCCACTGCGCCGGTTCCCTGGAAGTCCACCTGGACCTTGCAGTTGCTAACTTCCAAAGACGGGCATCCGATGGCTGCACATGAATTGATCTCTTTGCATTGACCAGCCTAATATGTACACACTGCAATACCTTGGCATGTTGGAAGTGAGCCTGTCCACTGGCCGTTCGCTTGGCACTGTCTAAATCCGTCACCGCTGAGGCGAAAGTCCTTGTTGCAAGAGTACTTGACGATAGAGTTTAGGAAGGTGGAGCTGAGCTGGCGGGACCCTTGGAATGGCGTCCCCGGATCTCCACAGTCCACATCTGATTCAAGGAGAAGAGGAGGACGATGAGATAAGGCTCTACATAGCTTGAACCGCGCATGCAAATTCAAGGGTGCTCGTGTGTAACTCACACATGCAGCTCGGAATTTCGGGTGTCCACTGCCCGTTGCTCTGGCACAACCTCAGTTTTGCACCGACCAGCTTGTAGCCCGGTTTGCACGAGTGTACCACGAGCGATCCCGCTGTCATGGCCTGGAAGAGGCTGTTCCCGAAGGCAGGAGTTCCTGGGTCTCCACACGACACCGAGCTTATCGAGTTATCAATGGCTGTATTAGACCCCCCTGGTAACCACCAATAGGGAACAGCAACGCCGTTTCGTTTGACTCTCGCATCGTTCGGAGACCCTTCCTCGGCTAGCATAGAATTACGATTAAGTTTTAAATACATTTGACGAAAGAGAATCAAAAAAATGTGGTCACAAACAGCTCTCTTGAGAAACTTACATTTCAACGGTATGGCCCACGTAAGAGATGCAAAGAGAAGTAGCAGCCCAATGTAAATCATTTGGTAGCAGAAATTCAACCTGAAAAATAACGGGTTGACTACTGCTACGAAATGCAGCGTTGTTGTACAAAAGAAAGCTTTTATAATTGTTGAATGATTTTTATTTTTATTTTTGCACCGAATAACATTATTTTGCGTGGGAGGACCCGTCCAATTAATCACAGACGCACGTGGAAGTGTTATAACATCGAAGTAATATTGGCGGCCCTACTGTCACCAGATAACACTACGAGGAGTCAGGCAGAGGTGAGACAGGAACGTGTGAAAGGTTGCACGCATAGTCAGAAGGTGTCGTCTGTATTTGGCTCGATTGGGGCGGATGACCTTCGAATAGGAGGTATAGCCATAACTTCCTTTTGACTCAGATGAGGTTTGCCAAGTGTACGGCTAACTGAATGTTCTATTCGTGTATGTCTAACACATTTTACTCGGCTATCTCTTTTCCCCACTCATAACTGTCCGTACCGGTATACACCGCTGTACAGGAGCAGTTCGGAAAATTCCTGTGCCCGTGAAACTCCCTAACTTAGTGACGATGCTACGAACACATGGAGCCTCTGACGAGGTAGCTACGCATAAGTGTGGACGTTATTCTCCCCCCCCCCCCCCCTACCCACACACACACACCATCTCGGCCGTTGGTGAGGGATGCGAGAAGGAGATGATACCCATCCTTGCCGATGTGGTGAACGCTGTCCTGCCATTCTGCCATGACCAGGTTAGGTGCTGTTGAACTGATGGGGGGGGGGGGAATGCAACAGAGAACAGAGAGATTGGCTATCCAGTTAACAGCACCATAGATGACATTTTGGCAGGAAGGCATCTGGCACTTAGCTCTTAGTGTTGCATTTGTACTATTATGCTGCTGTTACTGTGAACCAGCTTTTGTTGCCAGCTTTGCACTGCCTGGTGGCATGTGTTGCCACGTCAGTTGGTGTCTATTTATAGAAAGGGGGTGGGGACTTAACAGTCTAGAGATGTAGCTGAGCACTTGACATAATATTTTGGTGAATGTGCATCTTGGATTTTACCCAGAACCATACCTCTTTTTTTTAGACATGAGAGATAGGGTCATTTGAAAAAATGAATCTTGGATTTTACCCAGAACCATACCTCTTTTTTTTTAGACATGAGAGATAGGGTCATTTGAAAAAATAAATCTTGGATTTTACCCAGAACCATACCTCTTTTTTTTTAGACATGAGAGATAGGGTCAAATAAATATAATCTACTGTGGTCTTCTGGCTCGAGTGCATCAGCCTCATCGGGCTGGCAGTGGGTCAAGAGAAGGTGTGTCTGTCCAACTAAAACGTTTGATTGCTTGCCATGTGAGATGTATTGTCACTGCTTGATGTGTGTTGGTTGGGGGGGCGGGGGGGGGGGGGGGGGGGGGGCACAGTTCATGCAGGATGCCCAAGAGGTGATGGACCTGTTGCTCAAGGTGCAGATGCAGCAGGGAGAAATGGATGCTGACGATCCGCAGGTAAGGGGTGTGGCTAGGGGAGGAGCCTGAGGGGACTGCAGTTTGTTGAGGATGGGGGGAGGGAGATTAGCATTTCGATGTACAGGGTGCATTGTATGAAGATTGCTGCCTGGAAAAAACTGACAGCACACACATTGATGTCTTTTTTTTTTCCCGCACCCTTTCCTTCTACCATTCTCCAATCTCGGTAGATATCCTATATGATCAGTGCTTGGGCCAGGATGTGCAAAATCATTGGTTCTGGGTTTGTGCAGTACCTCCCTGTGGTGATGGGACCCCTGCTTCAAGCAGCCAGTATCAAACCAGAGATAGTTATTCTCGACTGTGAGTGTGTTTGCCAGGTTGTTCCCTGTAGTGTCTGTGTGGGGTGGAGAGTGTTGTTGCCAAGCTACTTTGTCTGATGAGTCTTGTCTGCTTGGCAAAGGGGAGGGACATTGATTCAAACAATGCAGAAAGTCTTTTGTGTGTGACCTGTGTGTTTGTGCTGACCTATCACATGCAATCACACTCACAGGTAGGTACAATAGGATTCATCACTGTGTTGCATCACCCATCAAATTAAAAAACTTACCTACTGGTACATCCTTTTTTCATCAAGAAGAGGCAGCACACATACTAATTAAATGAGTGGATAGAGGAGTATTGCAAGTGCAATGTAAAGCACAATAAGTACAAAGTACTATAGTGTGAGAGGGCTGTCTTCTCAAAATAAAATGGTATCCGTACATGGTTATGAAAAAAAGATATGCAGAAGCGTTCACAATTCCAATTTTCGGAATTGCAAACGCCTTTTTTTTTTTTCATAACCATGTACGGATACCATTTTATTTCTTGAAATGAGAAAGCCCTCTCACACTAAGTACTTTATACTAACACTGTAGACGTTTAAACCCAAGTCATTTTTTCTGATTTGGGGGGGGGGGGGGGGGGGGGGCCATACTTTACAGTACATTCAATTCCCTGCATTCAGTGTGATGTGGAACATGCAACATTGTACTGCTGGAAAGCAGGCATGCTGTGAGACCTTTTTAGATAGGACATACCAGAAACAATTTTAATGCATTATCCACTGCTACCAGACTGCATGTAAGCATGGCATATATGCTTTTACAGGTGAGACGAGCACTTATCTAGACGAATGTACTGAGGGCAGAGTATACTTCTAGATAGGACTAAATGCAACAACACAGAGGAAAAACAGCAGAAACCCAGTCTGAATTGGGTATAGACAATGAGAATATAGAATCAGTTGATGCATGTACAACTGAAGGACCAATTACGATGCATGTACATGTAACCTCTCAGGTTATGTACGAAGAACCAGTTATATGGGAACTCAGCATGCACAGTAAGGAGTTGTCAAATGGAATACTTCTACACAGGACTGCATGCAACAATAACGGAGGAAACACACACAGTACAGCAGCCCACATATAGACATCAATGCAAGTGCATAATGGTGTGTGAGCCAGCATGAGGGCATGTTCATGTACTATGTGTGAGCTGAAAATTGTGTAGATGGAAGTCATTGCAAGCGTATCTGAGTGGGCTTGGCAGGAAAAAAAGTTATGACAGCTTTATCTACACGTCTAACGATGAACAAAGCGAGTGCGTAGCAAGATTACTGCCATTGATATTACAATAACTATTATAATAATAATCTATAGGACTGAATCGACTGATATGACCAGTATTATTCGATTTTGGTACGATTGTCGTGCGAAGTGAGAAGTCTTATTTTAATTAACCAGTATAAACTCATTGCCCGGGTGTGCATATACAATAATCGCGCGGGAAATGTGCATTAACTTTCAGTGCAAGGCTGTATCTCCGTAACGGCCCGATAAAATTAACGAACAGAACAAATCAATAACGACATGCCCCCTCTGTACGTACACATCGAATTTGAATGCTTCAACCTGAAGATGTGGTTTGAACCCCAGGAGGTATAAAAAACCTCGCAACGTTGGCATTCAGCTAATGCAAGACTCCAAAATACAATTTCTCATAGAGAAATGGCATAGTATGAACTGTTCAAAATAGGGAGTAACCGTTCGGTAGATCGATCTGCCTCTTCTCTTTTTATCCATTGTGTGTATTTTGTGATCTTATGAAGTAATTTCTTTCCAATCAAGGTGACAAAAATATTGGCTCTTGTCCAGACATCCATCACTTTACCTGCATAATTTATGCATGACATACGAGCACGCATGCATGCAATTTGCAAATTATTTCCTGGTGTTGTTACCGTGCCTTGGTTGAAGCTCTCTCCAGGCCATTTTGTGGTAAGAGGAGTGTTTGAAGGGTGTGGGACCTGTGGTGGTGTGCGTTGAGACACATGTTGTACCTTGACCGACCTTCCAGAGCAGAGATCTATATGGCAGGTTCGTTCGATTAACACCATGAAAAAAAGAAAAAAAAAAACAGGTCAGGCAAGCTTTATAAATCTATCCGCTGCTAGATTAGCACGATTTTATACGAAATTAGTTTCGCCATAGATTATACATCACTATAGTCAACTTTGCGATGTTCGGCGTCTGTTTGAGAGCTTCTTTGAGCACTTCCATTCGCTTCTTTAAGCAGTTCGGATGAATGGCTCCCTTAATATCAGGTTTATAGCTGCCGATTGCATTGGCTTGCTGTTCTTTATGAGAGAGCCGCACCACAGCAAGGGATCTTCTACAAACGTAGTCAGTGGTTTCTTGTGGTGAGTGATTTTATACTGCCCCATTTCTGGGTGGTCGGGATAGCATTCCTTCAAGAGCTTCGCCACCTGACTTGCGATATCCCAATCTGACATGACTTTGCAGTGTGAATCACGAAGATCAGGGAAAGCCCCTCTCCCGCGTGCGCGAAACCATAGATTATATACGGAAGGGATTGGAAACGGATACGTGCTGTAATGCAGTGCAATATCCAAGCTTCGGGCCGTCAGTGTAGTATCAATTAACACTTTCTTAGCGACCACGTTACTATAACTTTTTCGAACAGCACAGTTATTTGTCTAGTTTGAGGCTTTCTCTTGTGTCCTACGACTTGTTTGAGAGGTATGGATATTAAGAAATGCGTGTTTCTGACTGTAAATGTATTCATACGCGCGAGTTTTTCATTAGACCCGCGTTCCGTCTGTTAGCGATGCCTTTGTGGGCGTAAAGGAAACGATAGGTTCGTCGCATTGGATATTTTTGTGCATAATCGACGGTATCTTACTAAGACAAATCGAACTCTATAGTTTTTGTCTCTATTGCACTTAGTACACTGACAAAAAAGTCGCCGATACCTTTGGACATGTGTGCGGTTGTGGGCGTGCAGCACGTGCTGAGGCTAATTTTTCCATTTTTTATTCGTTTGTCTGGTTGTGTACTGATCATATGAACGACCTGGTGTGTGGACAACGTACTTCCACACTAAACACTCTTTTTTTTTTTTTTTCTCGTTGGAACGTATAGCTATAAAGACTACCCCAACTATCCGTACTGGTCGCCATGTTCAGTTGGCCGTGCCCAGATGAGCCTATTGGTGTAGTAAAGAGAAGCGTGAAGTGTGTGTGGTTGTGTGGTGTGGACCTGCATGTTGTGCGTACGAGCTAGCTAGCTCCCTGAACGTGTTGTCTTCGCATTAATAATTTCTTTTCTTCAGAACATAAAGATGTTGTTTCAAAACATGTGCGAAACTACCTGTGCGAGGTGGTCGAGGAGGTGGTGGTCTAGTGGAAGTGGAGGGTAGGGTTGTGTGGGGAGGAGGAGGAGGAGGAGTGTACATGTATGAGGAGGACAGATGGAGTAGAGTGGCTGGTTGTAGTATAGATTATATATGGCATTGTGACTAGTTTTTGAGAGAACAGCTGCAAAGCGATTTCATTGGCGTCCTGTTTACACCGTCATTCATTTGTACAGCCGCTTGCCACGCTTCTATTGCAACTGGTGATTTCGTTCGAAATGAAGCGTCTTCTAAAACTTGCATCCAATACCAGGGACTTTCCGTCTAGATATAGGAAAGTGCACGTGTCACCCCTACGCACAACTCTTTGTTTATATAAGTTACCAACAACAGTTACAGCATCGCAACCATTGATTCCGCCATTTTATTTTCTACTACACTGATGGAACCTGTTAATTGGTGTTAAAAACGTCCGGTTTCCAATCCCCTTCCGTATATAATCTATGGTTTCGCGCACGCGGGAGAGGGGCTTTCCCTGATCTTCGTGATTAATCACACTGCAAAGTCATGTCAGATTGGGATATCGCAAGTCAGGTGGCGAAGCTCTTGAAGGAATGCTATCCCGACCACCCAGAAATGGGGCAGTATAAAATTACTCACCACAAGAAACCACTGACTACGTTGGTAGAAGATCCCTTGCTGTGGGTGCGGCTCTCTCATAAAGAACAGCAAGCCAATGCAATCGGCAGCTATAAACCTGATATTAAGGGAGCCATTCATCCGAACTGCTTAAAGAAGCGAATGGAAGTGCTCAAAGAAGCTCTCAAACAGACGCCGAACATCGCAAAGTTGACTAGTGATGAAAAGCGAATGGAGGAATTATTTGCTGGCTACTTAGGTAACGCCATTATTTCCGCGGTGGATACGCAGCTAAGTTCCAATGAGTGTCCTGACGACTCTCCTACCCTCGATGGCGTAATCACTGAGTTTTGGATCAGTGGAGGTGAGTGGAGCGGCGCAGTGACGAGCATTCCAACAACAAAAAATGGCCAAATAATTGTTCCAGCTAAAGGCTATCAGTTTGATTCGACATCCCCAGTGGTAGTGGACTCACAGTTGGTCCCCTATCCCCTCCACATTGGTGATGAGGTTAGCTTCAGTCCTGCCATAATAGACCACTCTGTTGCCTGTTGTTCCCTGCGAGTGACCAAGTACAACACCTGTCTCAAAGAGGCTTTTGTTCTGCAGTATTTGGGGTGGCTTTTAGAGTTAAAGCATCGACCACTTGACTGTCTCTCAACACTGCTGTCATGGCCAGCCCCATGGGTATGTGCTATCAATGAAGATGTACTTTATAGCCACTTTTATGCTCAGATACTCACCATATATGATATATGCACCTCATCCTCTGAGGTTACCTTAGTCGAGAGAGACAAGCATGACTTGATAGCTTTGTTCTCTGGATCTCAATTCACTCTCAATATTGCTAAGGTGCTCAGTGATAACATTGACACTGTAGAAAATATTCTGCCCATTGCCGTTCGTTTTTTGTGTGACGCAGTAAGAGTAAAAAGTGATAATAATTACTTGCTAGCCAATCCCATCAAATCAATGGGACAGGTGTTGGCCAGAATGCAGAAAGTTGACCTGATGCAATGTTTGGTTGTGTCCGTAGTGGATACCCACTGTGTCCCCACAGCACCTGTTGAGGCCACACCCCTAACGTGGCAACATCTCCCCACCATCCCAACTAGCAAAGAATTCAAGGAGATTGTTAGCATTTTTGAACGTCCCAAACCAAAGTTTGCACTACCAACAGTGAAAGCCACATACAGTTCAGCACTGGAGTATGGCCACACCTGCTTCTCACTGCTAAGGGCTGACTGCTACTACCCACTGTGTGAGAAGATTGCTAGGCTCAAAGCCAGAAGTGGCAAGGTCGAAGACAGCTACTATCAAATGAATTTTACTGAGTTGGTTTCGTCGTCACCAAAGCCTGTTCTATTTGGGTTTAGGTTTAAGGGGATCATTAGTAACATTCCTCAAGCTGACGATCCACCCTGCCTGATGCATGGAAACCTCCTTTGCATAAGTATGGATGGGAAGTTTGAGGAGGAACTGGTTTGGGCTACTGTTGAATACTTGAGTGAAATTACAACAGTTGAGGGGGAACAGGGAAAGCTGACCAAAGAGGTAATTGTCCATATAGGCATTATAGTAACATGTAATAATAAAAGTAATTTCGTTCTGAAAATGTAATGCTGCTGTGTCTGTGTCAGTTTTTAGCCATGGTAAAATCTTCCACCCTATGATGTATAGGGATCAGTACATGTACAGCTGTGCTCAGACTTCAACACTCTACCTGATGAGGAGTGTATGGAGCAGCTTAGAAGATCCAAGGACATCCTGGCTGTTGAGAGTCCAGCTTACTTCAGGGCATACCAGCCAGTCCTTCGTGCCCTGAAAGAGCTAGACTTGAGCCGCCTTCACTTCCTGTGAGCTAGCAGCTGCACTTTGCTGATGATGTGATGTGCTTTCCTCCTTTGACTATCTGTTTGTAGAGAAGACTTTTTGTCTCCTGCATTTTCAAAGAGGGATGAGAGTGGCCTCACATCATTGGAGGTGGACCCAGGCCCCCTCTTCAAACCTGATAAGAATGATGGGCTAGGGAAGAGGAAGATAGCCGATCTTAAGATGATTGACCCTCTTGCACTGTGTCTAGATTCAAGCCAAATGGAGGCAATTTACAAAAGTCTAGCCATGGCAGTATCAGTAATACAGGTAAGGGGAACATGTATTAGTTGGTTCATTTGGAATCTCTTTTGTAGGGTCCTCCTGGTACAGGGAAAACCTACGTTGGAGTTAAGCTGATGCAGCTGTTCCTGTCACTGAGCAGCCTTCCAAAAGACAAGCCGATTCTAATTATGGCCTATAGGAACAAAGCACTTGACCATTTCTTGGAGACATGTTTGCAGTTTGGTGTGGAAGCTGGTGACATAGTTCGTGTTGGCTCCTACCATAGCACAGATTGTGAGGCATTGCAACATTTGTTGCTAAACACAAAAGCTCGATCCAAAGAGACAAAGAGAAGCAAAAACCTGAGAAGGCAGCTACAATCGTTGAATAAAAAGTAAGGTTGTGGGTTGAGTTGCATTTAGCTAAATGTGATTATTATGAATTTTGGTTTTATTAAGAATTATTGAAGCAAGCAGAAATGTAATAGTGAGAAGTAAATTCAGTTTGGAGAATTGTAGAGAATATATGACAAAGGAATGGTTGCAGTCCCTTTTATTAAAAGGACCACAAAACCTCTCTGAAGACGTTAAGGATCATCTGAAGACATATCCAGATAAATGTCTTGAGCTTATTTTGAAGGTACAGTAAATGTGTGTTTTCACTAATGTCTGTATCAGTGATGTGTGAGTGTGGATGTGTTTGAAATATGTGTCATGAGGCAGATTTCGTTTAGGGAGAAGCAATGATGGGAGAATCACAAATGAAGAAACAAAAGGAACTTAATGAAGCTCTGAAATGTGCATGGGATCAGTGGGCCAAGATAGTTCAAACAGGCAGTGGAGAAGAGTCCAATACAAAACAGCAACAAAATGGGATAATAGAGGAACAAGGCGATGAGGATGAAATTAGGCATGGAGAGGACAGCGAGAGGAGGCAAGAATTTTATGAATATGAAAGTCAAAGCCGAGATACTATTCAATTTGAGGATGTAAACGTAGGGTATTTTAATGATACAGGTAGGTGACATCAGATGTGTGATGCATGTAACATAAACACTAAACACATCTAGAGACACAGATCAGCTGCAGAGATGTGTGGGCCCTGTGTGATGATGACAAAAGGAAGCTGGTAGTTCAGGCTGTTAAAAAAGGCTACACTGTAGCAATGGAATGTTTAAAAGGTTATCTGAAACAATATAAAAACCTACATCAGAAATTTGAGGTTACTGTTGCATGTACTGGGAGTGCATTCCTCTTATTACATTATTTGCAGACTGAGCAACGAAAATTGCAGCTGGACGTATTACGACATTCGAAGATTGTTGGCATGACAACCTCAGGGGCTGCTATCAATCAACAGCTGCTGAATGAATTACAGGCATCAGTGGTATTTGTGGAGGAGGCAGCTGAGGTGCTTGAGTCTAACCTTCTGGCCTCACTGACCCCTTCCGTGAAGCACTTAATCCTAATTGGTGACCACATGCAACTAAAACCAAAAGTATACAGACTCATGATTATGATCCTAAATTATAATTATGTTTTATCATTATTTAGGTTGCCTGCAATCATCTGAAAAATTATAAATTTGAAACCTCTTTATTCCAGAGGTTAGTGGAAGGTGGGTTCTCACATTCCCTGCTGATTTACCAGAACAGAATGAGGCCTGAGATGGTGAGGCTGTATGCTCATCACTATAGGGAGCAAAAAAGGCAAAGCAACACTGATACACTCCAATCCAATATGGAGGTAATGTATTTGTTTAGCTTTCAATGTGGTAAACAGAGGAATGTCATAGTTGTTTTTCATGTACATTTTAAGTGGGCTTGAGACTAAATTAATATCTCATTTAATATAGGCTGTTAAGAACATTGCACAACTCAGTTGCATGGCAACCTCTGTGTTTTGGTGGGATCACAAGGAACTAGAGACCAGAAGTGGAGGTGGACAGATTATTAATAACCACGAGGTCAAGATGGTGGTGTCCCTCTGTCTGTGGATACTTAGTAATAGTGACCTTGGTGTAGGTGACATCACCATACTAACTCCATATCGTGCACAGGTGAGTGCCCAGAAAATGGAACAACTTTGTGAAATTATTACATCACTCATTTTGGGAACTTTGTTTACAAAATGACAATTGTATTGTTGTTGTAGATGAAGGCGATTGAAAAAGCTCTTAAAGACAAGTCCAATTATTTATCTGGAAACCAAGTACCACATAACATCACGACATGTTTATCGCAATTGAAAGTGTGCACTGTTGATGAATTTCAGGTACCATTAGCTGTTTCAAGATGCCATATTAAATTATTTTTGACAGGGTCATGAATCAAAGGTCATCATTTTGAGCCTTGTAAGAAACAATGTCAAGGAAAAAATTGGCTTTCTAAGTGACAAGCATCGTCTGGTTGTGGCTGTGTCTCGACAGAAGTGTGGACTGTACATTGTCGGAAGTGCAAAGTGTTTGTCAAAATCATCACCTGTTCTCTGGAAGGTATTCTATTTAACTGTTGTAAGAAATGTTTCTATAATTCTTCCCTACCTATGTGTATGCATTGCAATAACAAGTCATTCATTGAACACCGTGTGGATCATAAAGAAATAGGAGAAGACATAATTCTCAAGGCTGACCTTAAGTGCAGCACTCCTAAGGAACTTGAGGAGCTTGTTTGCAGGTAGAACTAAAGTTCGTTTTGGTCCTACAGATTGATGTTTTCCTGTGTAATTGAGACACCATACTGGGGTATGTAGAAGGAGGAACAAAAAAGCAACATTGGAGATTACCTAAGTAGGCCATGTCGGCCTTGGGACCTGAATAATGCTATTTCCATTTATGGCCTGATTGCGCTTGGTACTAGTATACACACATGTAACTTATCCTCACATGCAGGCAGAAATCCAGAAGCACATATGAAGCAGACAGCCCTATGAAGACACAGCCAACAATGGAGACCACACCCTCAAAACCACCCATTCGACAACAGTCAAGTCCAGCAATGCTCTCCAGTCCTCAAGAGGGCCCCCCTAGGGAAAACAACCCAGAGGGGCCCCCTGGGGAAACCAACCCAGAGTTGAACTTGATTGTTAGCACTGACTGTATGATAGAGGTGTCAAAATCGGTAAAGAAGTGGAAGTTCCTAGCACGCAGATTGAAACTGGAGGAAAATGAAATTAGTAACATCGAAAAGGACCGCCAAGCTGATGGTCAGGATGAGATGTGTTGTCAGGTACTGATAAAGTGGAAACAGGAACAAAGTGATCAAGCCACTTACAGAAACCTGATACGGGTACTGGAAAGTGAACGCTTAAATGATTTGGTCGCATCAGTGAAGTCGCAAGCATTAAATGAAAAGTTGAAGTTAGATAAAGAATAGAATGACTGACAATTCTAATGCATGGCTCTATTTAAAATGATACTGATGGTTTGTAACTACATGTACTTGAATTGTGGATGCATCTTTTTGTATTGAGTTTCTTAAAACTTGCCAAGTACGATATCAAAGTTCTGAAATAGGATTGGCCCCACATAATGATACAATGTAATTTGCATCTAGTTCTTTCACTTAATCATGATCAGTGTTTATAGATAAGGGAGGAGCCTCTATACATGTGACCGGAGGTAGATAGATGTATTGAAATACAGTATGCAGTATTAATGAATGACTATTTATAATTCTAACTGTCCACTCAACCAGTCTACTTTCTGAAGAACACTGTGGAGGTTTTCTTGACTGATGAGGGTTTCTGGTTTCCAGGGGTGTTGCACCATAGCCATCACTGCATCATCAACAGAGGGGTGCTCCATGTAGAGTGAAAGAGCTTCTTCGGGGGGTTGCTGGGCATCTTTGGCAAATGCACACTCCCACAGAATACTGTTTAGCTGCAATGAACACAGGCAACATGGCTTATGGTCATAGAGTGGGCAGTTGGTGAGTTAGAGATCAGAATACCATACATGCTTTTTCATAGTAAGGGATCAATATGTGGTGCATTTTAAAAAGCATGCAACCACCTGTCATCAAGACTGAAAATGGAAATGTCTTCCATCTGCATGTCTGCAAAAAGCTTACCCCATTTCATAATGCCTAGGCCTCTGGTTCTGAATATCTTCAGGCTACCAGTTCCCAGTCCATACACATATTCCCAATATCCCTGTCCCACATGTTCCCAGTCCATAACACACACTCCCAATATCTCTGTCACACCTCTAGTTCCCAGTCCATACATACACACTCCCAATATCTCTGTCACACCTCTAGTTCCCAATGTCTGTCACTGAAGTCTTCCAGGTTTACTTCCAGTGGGTCACCCTGGTTATCTCTGCCATAACGCTCCCAGTTCACCTTACACTCCTTTACATCTGAGAGGGTGACCAGAAAGGTGTCTTCAAGGACAAAGGTGGACTGCCTCTTGTAGCGTAGGAGCTCGACCGTCCATTGCTCAGTATAGGGACAGAAGGAGAGGATTCCTGACTTTCGTATGTACATAGTCCTCACCAGCTTCTTAACAGAGCTATATTCAGGGTCACTCCTGCGCACATTCTCATGATGGCAGACCTCCAACCTGAAGTCATGCTGCCTAATGAGCAGGTTACAATACATTGCCATAACAGTAAGGGTACCTCTGGGCACACACACATACACCTGCACCTGGGCACACACACACACACACACACACACACACACCTGGGCACACACACACACACCTGGGCACACACACACACACACCTATTTAAGCACAGTACATCAATAGCAGCTGCTCTCTTTTCATTTTTCTTGACCCTAACGATCTTCAGGGTGCCATCCATGGCAACCACTCGCACTTCCACAGACTTTCTTTGATCAGTAAAAGGCAGTGTTACTGTAAAGTTATACACTTCAACAACATGCTTCTTTTGGCAGAGTTGCTCCAATTCTCGGTTGAGCATTTCAACCTTAGTAGCATCAATACTGCAAACAAAGAACTACATGTAATCATTGCAACCCCCTCCATCCCTCCCTCCCTCCCTCCCCCTACAAAATACCTGGTATTCATTGTATTAGGAATGTGTGATTTATCGTCATCAAACATCTTCTCCAAATTTGTTAGGTCCACCTCCTCGTCCAGTAACTCCTTAGGTAGAGAATACCAAACCTTCCTCCCAAACCTGTAAGTGGTTATTAAACTAAAGTTCAGGTGCACTAAGTGGTTATTAAACTAAAGCTCAGGTGCACTCAGCAAGTACAGCATGCCTGAAATGATGTTCACTATTTATATAAACAGTTCAGAAATCACCAAAAACCGTTTCATTGGGTTCTAATGCTTCAATAGCTGTTAATAGCTCAATATTAAGATTAAAATAGTCAAATGGCAATCTATCTGCTTGATTTAATACTAGTCATTAAAAAGAACAAATGTGACATTAAAGGGACAGTAATTACAGGGGCAACTCACACCCACCTCGCCTCCAATTTCCCTCTCAGGTTTTGATTATGTTCCAATTCTCTCTTGATGTCTTTTAGTCCATACTGAAGCTTTTCAGTTACCTCTCCACAATCAAGAATCAAACTGGATGACCATGAGATAAGGAAAGCTGGTGATCATGGTGTGAGGTTTGCACCAGACGCTAACCTGGGGTGTGTGGCAGATGCTAACCTGGGGTGTGTGGCAGATGCTAACCTGGGGTGTGTGGGGTGTGCACCAGCTGCACTGCCATGACCCTCATCATAGTGGCAGGTCTGGGGATCCATCAATAGTATGCATAAACCTTCTGCAGTGGGACACAATGCATGGGGTGGGGTGGGGTGGGGTGGGGTGGGGTGGGGTGGGGTGGGGTGGGGTGGGGTGGGGTGGGGTGGGGTGGGGTGGGGTGGGGTGGGGTGGGGTGGGGTGGGGTGGGGTGGGGTGGGGTGGGGTGGGGTGGGGTGGGGTGGGGTGGGGTGGGGTGGGGTGGGGTGGGGTGGGGTGGGGTGGGGTGGGAAGGAGAGGGAGAGGAGGGGAGGTGTATAACCTGGTGTCATAAACACCTGATAGGGTCCATTTCAAGATAACAGCTTGGATTCAGATTATGATGATTAATATTATATTTCAATAGACACGACCCCTCGATAGTAGTACAGTTAATTGACTGCAATGTGTAGGATGTGGGAAATGCATTCACACCTACACACACACACACACACACACACATGCACACACACACTGTACCTCATCAGCAGAGCGCAAAAAATATACACCATCTTTGCAGTTGGGATTGGTGGTGAGGTGGTTCAATAGAGTGCCTTCGTACCTCATAAACCTCAAGGTCATGTCGTGCCTCGTGCCCACTCCATCAAAAGACACAAGCAGCCTAACGCACACTTTCCTGCCAATAAACTGCACGGACACTCGTGGTGTTAGGCGACTCAAAGCAATGGAATCATAATACCTACTCACCAACATGGCGATCAGGTGTTCCAACTTTTCTTTAACGTCACTGAACAGCTGGGTATCAGGTGCTTTTAAATACACCTTGATCTGGATTCAGCAAAGCAAGGTCATAATATATAGGCCACGCCCATGAGCCTAGGTCCCGCAAGTACAACCAACTCACTTCGCCTTCACACGGAAACAAGTGGACACGCTGTTGTAGTCCCTCTTCGATTCGATTTAAATGACATCTTCCTTTCCCTGCGACGACTCCGCAAGGGAGGTGCTTGGGTAAGGGCACGCTGTAGCAGTACCGGTAATCACCAGGCGGAGCGCTGGCTCGTTGTCGAGGTATTACACCGTGTCGATATTTGCACTTCGCTCCTAACTTGCAATTTCCACGCTTGTAGTATCTGCAAATCTCAGACATTTCGGCTCGATTTCTACTCCTCTTTAACTGAAGTAAGGTCACACCAAATTGGTTTCACGGGCGGAGGAACAAAAAGGAGCAACCCGGCTAGAAGAAAAACAAACAAAACATTGTGAATATAATTACTTATGCACATGGAGATTTGACGACCCACGGGACAATATGTGTACTCGTATTTATTCAAACTCCCCGGGTCTTAAAGAATACTCCGCGTCAAATGATATTAAATCCCCTGATATCTCTGACCCTGCCTCGTCGTACGGCGGGGGACATCGATAGGCGCATTACATGTAGCGGACAGCCGTCTTTTCTCTTCAAGTTCAATTAATTGTTGCGGAATAAGGAAATGCAACGGGATCTTGTGTAACTATCATGTGTGCTGTGTGTGCATGTGTGTGTGCATGTGCATGTGTGTGTGTGCATGTGTGTGTGCATGTGTGTGCATGTGTGTGTGTGCGTGTGTGTGTGTGCATATGTGTGTCAGTGTGCATGTGTGCGTGTGTGTGCATGTGTGTGTGTATGTGTGTGTGTGTGTGTGTGTGTGTGTGTGTGTGTGTGTGTGTGTGTGTGTGTGTGTGTGTGTGTGTGTGTGTGTGTGCATGGCTGTTGATAGAGTGAGACTAACCCTGCTCATTTGTTATTAGTGGGGTTGTTTTTACTATGCCAATTTTGTAAATAACTAATAATATAATTGAAGACAACTCTGTTGTCATGTGTGGATTTTATTTTTTTGGCTGTGGATACATTTTATGTAACATTATTCAATTGCTGTCATTGAACACCTCACTACAAACTATAACATTCTCTTGTGTTATGAAATCACACTTTTACTTACAACATTTTATTTTTTACAGACGGCAGACCAAAAACTTTGCATACGCTATTGATATAGATACACTTCCCCCATAACTTTCAAAGAGGACATCCAATGCATGAATTCAGGCGACATCGGTGTTGTAAATTGAAGTAATACACATTGTTCATGACAGCGGGATCGCTCGTGGTACACAGCAAAAAAAAAACGCTTTATTGATTTCACAACAAATCAATTGACTGTGGTACACTCGTGCAAACCGGGCTACAAGCTGGTCGGTGCAAAACTGAGGTTGTGCCAGAGCAACGGGCAGTGGACACCCGAAATTCCGAGCTGCATGTGTGAGTTACACACGTGCACCCTTGCATTTGCATGCGCGGTTCAAGCTATGTAGAGCCTTATCCAATCGTCCTCCCCTTCTCCTTGAATCAGATGTGGACTGTGGAGATCCGGGGACGCCATTCTAAGGGTCCCGCCAGCTCAACTCCACCTTCCTAGACTCCACCGTGAAGTACTCTTGCAACAAGCTAGGACTTTCGCGGCGACGGCCAAGCGAACGGCCAGTGGCACGTGGACAGGCCCACTTCCATCATAGATCAATAACCTAACGTAAGGTCTATGCTTCCAGTAGGCAGGGGCATCACGGACACGGTAAAACTGCATTGCGTTTGAATCGCTATAACTTCCGAACGGTTAACGCTATCGGATTTCTATTTTCAACACTTCATACTACACCATTTCTTTGTGTGAAAGTATATTATGGTGTCTTGCACAAGCACAGTGCCGACGTTACGAGGTCCGATACCCATGGGTTCAAAACCTTCCCAACTTCAGGTAGGAGCGTAAAATCGCATCAAATTCGGTGTGTAGGTAGAGGGATCCTGTTGCTATTGATTTTTTTCTGTTCGTTAATTTTTACTTTATCCATTACGGTGATACAGCTGCGCTAAGTTAATGCACATTTCCAGTTCGATTCGCTCTCCCAATCACAATAAATGTTGATAACTTCTTTGTTCCGCCCATTCTTCACCCATACTCGAGTACACCGCCCTAAACCTCTCGGTTAGCCGTTTGCAACTATTTTTGCTTCACTCAGGCAATGAAGAGGCTGTTCCCAAAGGCAGCAGTCCCTCGGTCTCCACAAGACACCGTTATCGAGTTATCAATGGCACCAATAGGGAGGTTTCGTTTGACTCTCGCATCGTTCGGAGACCCTTTCTCTGCTAGCACAGAATTAAGGCTAAATTTTAAATGAATTTCATATCACAATAATAACGAAAGTGAATGAAAAATGTGGTCACAAACAGCTCTCTTGAGAAACTTACATTTCAACGGTATGGCCCACGTAAGCGATGCAAAGAGAAGTAGCAGCCCAATGCATTTTGGTAGCAGAAATTCAACCTGAAAAATTTGACTACTGCTACTGCTACGAAATGCAGCGTTGTTGTACAAAAGTAATTGTTTGAATGATTTTTATTATTGCACCGAATAACATTATTTTGCGTGGGAGGACCCGTCCAATTAATCACAGACGCACGTGGGGGTTCTGAGTGGCGGGTGTGGAGATCGAAAAAAGAGGAGAGTAAAAAAAGATGGCCAACTTCGAAGTAATATTGGCGGCCCTACTGTCACCAGATAACACCACGAGGAGTCAGGCAGAGGTGAGACAGGAACGTGTGAAAAGTTGCACGCCGTCTGTATTTGGCTCGATTGGGGCGGATGACCTACGAATAGGAGGTATAGCCATAACTTCCTTTTGACTCAGATGAGGTTTGCCAAGTGTACGGCTAACTGAATGTTCTATTCGTGTATGTCTAACACATTTTACTCGGCTATCTCTTTTTTCCCCACTCATAACTGT
>JABACO010000021.1:6318811-6345584 GCA_013339895.1 Ephydatia muelleri
CCCCCCCCCCCTGGGTAGAGTAGTATTAGCAAATGGTTGATCACTCGCATGGGGATTGGGTGTTAATGCTCTCTGTGTTCATCTCCTTCAATATGCAGTGTTGTTCCAGGAATCTTTGGTGTGCAGCTGGACTACTGTCTGGACACACTTAAGCAGCTGCTGGTGCAAGCCCTCCGTTGTAATGATCGTTGAGGCAAGTGGACCTGTCCCTCATTTCTAATCACCTAGAGATTTAGGGGTAGGGGGGTGTGAAGGAAGAGGGTGCGTAGCTGTGTCGTCTGTTTTCTGGTTATGTCTTGTGATTGAGGGGATATATTTGCCTCCCATAATGTGTCGTTTGAGGCCTCAAGGGCATCTGCTCATTCATAGTGTTCCTGGCGAGTAGGCCTGTCAAGAACAGGTTTGCAGATGTCCTCCCACTGATTGCTTCAGGTAGGCCATATACTAAGGAGAACGTGGGGGGGCAGGAGAACGTGGGGGAGGGGGGAGGGGGCGAGACGTGGGGGGGGTATGTTGGGAGAGGAGACGTGGGGGGAATTTGGCATGAGATGAAGCCGCTTGGTTCGGGTTGAGGGCGGCTCCCGTGTGGGTCTGGGGAGCGAGTCGCCCTTGGGGTGGCTGGGGCGGCTAATGTTGTGCTTGTATTCTAGTCAACGTCACATAGATTGGTGTGTGTGTGTGTGGTGTTGTGGTGTGTGTGTGTGTGTGTGTGTGTGTGTGTGTGTGTGGTATGCGTGGCTTCATGGAGTTTAAAAGGGCTTGTGTTTACATGTGGATGTGTCCGGTCAGCATCAGTTGCAGTGATGCATTCATTTTCATTCGAGGGCTACAGATGAGGGTGTGTCCTAATTTGATTAGACATGCCTATCCCAAAAAGCGATAGACACTGGATTTAGGGTTCAGTCTTTCAGAGAACAGGGATCTAAGGTGGTGTTGCATGGAACAGGGACGAAGGGGGTGTGGCATGGAACAGGGACAAAGGAGGTGTTCTGTCTTGTGCTGAAGCAATGAATGCTGTGAGAGGCCACCACACTACTGAAGCCCAAATTCTACCTAGGATGATGTAATGGGCTAGACATTTGGATTGGTAGTGGGTTGAAAGGGTTTTTTTTTTTAATAACTTTGTGTTGAAGGAGGTTGAGGGGCTTAAATGATGAGATAAAACAGTTAATGATATCCATCTTTTTGTTTGTGTCGTCAATACTTGTTTTTTTAGGTGCTGCATAAAAACCTCGAGCTCCATAGTGATGAGTCTTTGCTCAAGTCATTTATAGACCTCTCTGAACATTGTCCCAAGTTTCTTCGCAGCCAGCTGGACACCATAGTTGATTTGATGCTCAAGGTTTGTGTGGGTGTGTTAGTGTGGGTGTGGCATGTATGGGTGTGCATGCATATGTGTGCTTGCACATATTTTTATACGAGCCCTTTTGAATGATGTGTATTTTGCATTTAGATGATGTCAACAGTTGAGGCGGAGGACCTTTGGAAACAGTTGTCACTAGAAGTGATTGTAACTGTAGCTGAAAATGGTAATGAACATTGTGCAATCTTTGGGGGGGGGCCGTGAGGTTGGAGAGGACTGATCATGTCCTCAGTTCACGGGTGGATTTCTTGAGTACTGATGTGACCTGTTAAAGTGATTTCCCTCTTCTTACCTTCTATCAAGTATTGCTCTCCTTCCTGTAGCTCCAGCTATGATGAGAAAGCAACACAGATTTCTTCCAAAGATAGGTCAGACCTATTTCTCTACTGATTGCCTCCAATCAACTGGCACTTGTTTTTCTTCTTCTTGTTGTAATTGTTGCAGTGACTCAGTGTCTTCAGTTCATGCTGGAAGTCGAGGACGATCCTGATTGGCTAACAGCTGATGTTATCAATGAAGATGAGGATTTGGAAGGGTAAGCAATCCCCACTTCTTAAGTTAGAAGTGTTGTCTTCTTGTGGGAGGGGCACGTGTGTGTGTGTGTTTGTGTGTGTGTGTGTGTGTGTGTGTGTGTGTGTGTGTGTGTGTGTGTGTGTGTGTGTGTGTGTGTGTGTGTGTGTGTGTGTGTGTGTGTGTGTGTGGTGAATTTGATTTGAGGAGGTTCTCATGTTTCATGTTTGATCATAACTGCACACATCTAGCAACTCGATCACCGGGGAGACCTCTCTGGACCGTCTGGCCAATGCTCTTGGTGGTAGAGCCATTCTCCCTCACATCATCTCCAGTGTTCCTCAGTTGCTACAGTCCAGTGAGTCTTGGTCACATGGGGGATTAGTGCAATCCAGGTGTCATAGAGAAAGGGAAGCAACTGCAGCAAAGAAGAGGAGGGGATCGATGGGAGGGAGTGGATGTGGGGAAGTGAGGATGAAGGGTGCTCTAAATAGGACACATGATAGAAGGTGACAATTCTGAAAAGGAAGAGAAAAGCATTAAGAAGGAAGGAGAGGGGGCGGGTCTTAGAAGGGATAGGGGCTTGGAGAGAGTTGCTATGGAGATAGAAGGAAAAGGAAGTGGGGGATAGTATTTGTTTGAACGTGTTGTGCATCTGGTTGCAGTGGATTGGCACTGCCGCCACGCTGCCCTGATGGCCATCTCGGCCGTTGGTGAGGGATGCGAGAAGGAGATGATACCCATCCTTGCCGATGTGGTGAACGCGATCCTGCCATTCTGCCATGACCAGGTTAGGTGCTGTTTAACTGATGGGGGGGGAGGGGGGGAGGGGGAGAGAGGGGGGTATGGGGGAATGCAACAGAGAACAGAGAGATTGGCTATCCAGTTAACAGCACCATAGATGACATTTTGGCAGGAAGGCATCTGGCACTTAGCTCTTAGTGTTGCATTTGTACTATTATGCTGCTGTTACTGTGAACCAGCTTTTGTTGCCAGCTTTGCACTGCCTGGTGGCATGTGTTGCCACGTCAGTTGGTGTCTATTTATAGAAAGGGGGTGGGGACTTAACAGTCTAGAGATGTAGCTGAGCACTTGACATAATAGTTTTCTGTGATTTTGGTGGATGATGGGAGATAGGGCCGTTTGAAAAGATTAATTAAGTCTACTGTGGTCTTCCGGCTCCATTGACTTATCCCCTTCAAAAATCATTCTGCTATTATCTGGCATAAGAATGATCGTTAATTGCTCCAAGTTTTGAACACACGAACCCATAGCGAGTCACACAAAGCTGAAAAGACTGTCGGAAAGGTTTATTATTCAATGGATAACCACAATAATTCTGTCATAAAAATAACCCCAAAAGTTATAAAATTGGATAAAATAATAGATAAAATGTTTGACCTGGCACAGATCCAAAGTGCCGCTTTTTTTTTTTTCAGTCAAACACCAACAAGAGTTATAGGACAGCTAAGTTAGATGTGTTCCGTGAAAAGCAAGCCTAGGAAACACGCTGAATTCATTTTGCACGCTACTGAAATTACGGATGGAATAAATGTAACATCGGGTCAGTGTTTTATCCAATTTATTTTGATAAAACGCGTGTAGGTCGCATGCGTAACAACTACACTTTTGTTGTAATTACTCATTATCCCTTGAGCAACAAAGCTTGCCCAGGGGGAACGTTACTCATTATCCCTTGAGCAGCAAAGCTTGCCCAGGGGGAACTGATGTAAGATGGCGCTTCTCACATTGCATGTTTATATATATATACATCCATTTCAGTATGTTATTGGTTTGAAATGCGCAGACTCGTCCCGCCCCCACCCCCAACACTGGTCCTGGTATAGCTTATGATAAGTACTTGGTCGTGAACGTGCGTACGTATACTTTATGTCAGTTTGGATTCAATGATTGACAGGAGTTGCATGTACAGTACATTTACACACACGTATTAAACTCGAGAGGTCTTGCGCGGTTTGATGCGTGGCCCTGGCATCTGAGCACTCCTAGAACGTCGCTGCACTTTTGGGTGGTGGTGGTCCAAGAGAAATGGAATCTACTTCTATTGCCATAGCTGCACCTTCAATCTGGTCCATTGAATCATTGCCCACGAGATGGTTTACGTGAGAGGTGGTTGGGACTGCAAGTCTACCTCTTTTGATCTTAGAAGGATGCTCAACAGGTTCTTGAGGGTTGTGGGAAATTCCAGCTTTCTGACAGCAGCTATCTTGAAGAACAGGAAGTACACCAAATGTGTGATATACTTCAAAGCATGATAGCTGCACTGTATGGAGTTGGGGGGGTTATCTTTTCAGGTGACATCCACCAATACACCATCTGTTGTCCATCTTGACTTGGTACAAAGGTGTACTTTACAGTCAGTACAGAACTTCTTTGTTTTAAAGCCAAATCATGAGTATCAAGGCCTGGTGAGTGAGAACAGCAGAGTGGACATAAGTCTCCAGCATACAAAGCTGTGCATACAGATAACCATCGTAAGGAGCAACTGGTCTTCAGTTGAAAGCTTGTGATGTACAGCTTTAACGCGAGCTACAAAGGCAGACATGCCATCTACAGCAGACTTGAGGCAGTTCTTAACAGCTGCAACAGTTGGCAAGAAGAGCCTAAAAGGAGGAATAGGTGCCCCTCTATCTGCTATCATTTACCTTATAATTCTCCAAATAGCCAACTGCTGGTCCACAACACAATGACTTGTTGCATAACCATAGTCCTTGAAGGTAGGAACATTGCTTGTTGTACCATCGTTTTTGGAATAAATCCAATGCATGTACTTTCTTTGAATAAACTTCATACTATCGCAAGTACTGATGCAAAATAGGTGATATGAACAAGTTGAATGATCCTCTTTGTTGAGGCAATTACGTAGAACATATCTAGTAGTTGGGTAGTGGCTGCATGGTGTAGGACTTGCACCCAGTGGGAACAGTCAGGGATACACATCTTCAGCAATGCAGCATCTGCATCAGACTTGATACTGATTTTGTCATATGCCTTGCCACCAAGATGAACATTCATATAGACAATAGCTGCAGCCTCAGTTGCTCCTGTGGTGTTGGTCTTAGCTTCGCAGCCAATAAAAAACCTTCCAATCTGTATTAGGCCACCAGGCTCATCTGCTTCTAGCTTCTCCTCTACCCTGTATATCTGGTCAATGCTGGTTAGCTGAGACTCAGGAACTATCCATTTATCATTGAAGCCAATTAGTCCATAGTCATGGCTGTCGATCACGGTCAAGCAAGGATCATGACATGCTATGAATCCTTTCACATGGCCAATAATGTTGTCTTCATTCAAGGAGCCTATTAGCATGTTCTCCTGACATTTACCCGTGGAAAATGGAGTCAGATGCTCTCCAACATTGATGGACTTCTTGATCATGCTTTTTTGGATTACCAGTGTGCTCCACAACTCAGCGACGACTTATTCAATTTCGAGAATCCAACAATACCCAATGCTCTGCAGGTGTCGCTTGAACTCTTTCACAGACCTTGCTTTGAGAAAATTGATGCGTATATTATCACTCATGCTGTCAAGTTACTGTAATAGCCCAAATGCAATGTCATCATCACTGGTAGTGCTCCTGTCAACTGGTCTTCTTGCATCAATTGCTGGTTTTGGAGGGCTTTCAAGGTGCTGAAACCCTAGCAAGTTCATAGTGAACTTCATGCTCGATTCAATTGTATGCTGAGCTACTTAGAACTGGACCACTTTCGTTGTTCACAGCACTATGTGTGTTGTTCCGTCATTGCCCAATCACTCATATCAGTGACTGGAATTGGCTTGGGATCTACATAGCATGGGAATGGAATAATGGTGAAGCTATTTACCATTTGTTTGCGTATGAAATGCTGTTCCAGTTCCATTTCTAGAGTACACGAAATAGCTTGAACCATGTGCTTCGTCTCTTTTTGCCCATTCAGTGTAACTGGCACCCTTCAATGTTATCACCCATTGTCCAGTCAAAGGCTTTCTCTTCCCCTTGCCATCTGAAATAGGGTTGTTTGGAAGCCGGATCACAGATGATGTGGCACGCAGTCCTATCTCACTAGCAGCACTGGTAGTCCTATCTCACTAGCAGCACTGGCAGCTTCTCTCTGACTATAAGCATGGTCATGGTCAATACAGTTTTTCATGTGAACCTCTTCCCTAGGGTCAGCATCACATCCTAGGCAGATGCTTCTTCATTGACGGTCTGTCCGACCTGCTGCACAATTCCACCCAAGAAAGCACCAGTTACAACATCAGCCAATGTGTGCATGACTGGACCAAGAGCCTTGTCTGGGTTGTAAATACGGGCAAAGCCACTCTGCTTACATGTGTTGCTCCGCTTACGCTCATGGTGATCATCTTCACAAAGAATAGTCTTATCTTGTATGAAGAAGATTTTTCTGCATGTTTCTCGCAGCTGTGCATGCATGCAGTGACACCAATTCTCTGTCCAGGCTGTGGGGAGGGAGGGGGGGGGGGGACCCCAGACATCATCGATCAAATCACGGCCAGCTGCATCAATAATCTTTCACTTCTTTGACAAACCCTGGAAGATTTCCTTGTACACCTTTGTGAGGGATGCACTTCTCTGCTGCTGGATGTGTAGCTTTAGCCACCAGGGTGGGATCATAAAACTCTTCAGGGCTGCAGTGGTAAATGCAAAGGTATAGTTCCACACAGATGAAGCCCAGCATCTCTCGTGGACTGTTGAGGAGCTCATGCAGTAATTCATTGTTGAACCAGATTTGTCCAGAACACATAACAGGCTTCCATTAGTGAGCTAACCCTTAGGGTTAGCTCACTAATGGAAGCCTGTTATGTGTTGCTAATGAGACTCTTGGCGTAGAGGTCTCAATATGTGAGTATTTGGCAAAGCCTCACACCTACTTGTAGGTTCCATCTTGGACTTCAGTGGGAACGCCTCACACCTGCTTGTAGGTTCTATCTTGGACTTCAGTGGGATAGCCTCACACCTACTTGTAGGTTCCATCTTGGACTTCAGTGGGAATGCCTCACACCTACTTGTAGGTTCCATCTTGGACTTCAGTGGGAACGCCTCACACCTGCTTGTAGGTTCCATCTTGGACTTCAGTGGGAATGCCTCACACCTACTTGTAGGTTCCATCTTGGACTTCAGTGGGATAGCCTCACACCTGCTTGTAGGTTCCATCTTGGACTTCAGTGGGAATGCCTCACACCTGCTTGTAGGTTCCATCTTGGACTTCAGTGGGAACGCCTCACACCTGCTTGTAGGTTCCATCTTGGACTTCAGTGGGAACGCCTCACACCTGCTTGTAGGTTCCATCTTGGACTTCAGTGGGAACGCCTCACACCTGCTTGTAGGTTCCATCTTGGACTTCAGTGGGATAGCCTCACACCTACTTGTAGGTTCCATCTTGGACTTCAGTGGGATAGTTGCCATCGTTCAATTATGGTTATTCACACATATGGTTTTATTTGAAATTATCGCCTTTATCCAATCACTTTAGTGGGTTATTAATGAAGTGCAGCTGTCTTGCTTGAGACGAGTGGATACTGTATTTGGGAGATTGGGCAAAGTGGGGGGGAGGGGGAGTGGCTGTACATTGTGTGTGGATGTGGTGTGTGTGTTCATATACACAGAGTATGTAGTGTTAGAGAAGAGCTGTGACTACTGATTGGTCGTACTTTTACATTTCCATGACAACAGCACCACCGGGTGAGATACGCTGCATGCAACGCCTTGGGACAGATGGCCAATGACTTTGCACCTGTACTGCAGAAGAAACAGCACGACAAGGTACGTGTGTTCTTTGATAAAGTGCTTCCTATGCGAAGTGGCTCGCTGTTGTGATCAGGAGGGACTTGGACTGGCTAGCATTTAGGTCATGCTAAACTAGTAGGGGTGTGTCTGCTTCAGTTGCCTCGACTACCACACACAGCTTTAGGTGTGTATTTATTGATGTGCAAGTGGTGGTGATCAGTAGCTCCTGCTGAAGTGGTTATGTTTCTTCAGTTGCCTTGACCCCCACATCTTACCTTAGATAATTCCAGCTCTGCTGATGGTCCTGGATGACTTCCAAACCCCGAGAGTCCAGGCCCATGCCGGAGCCGCTCTGGTTAACTTCTGCGAGCAGTGTCCCAAGTCCATTCTGCTAGACTACCTTGAAGTCATTGTCGCCAAGCTGGAGAATGTATTTCGTGTCAAGCTGGAAGAGGTGAGCTGGAATGGACCCACTCCAAGGGGGGATGAGGGTGGGGGGAGGGGGGGTGGGGGAGGGGACGAGAGATGGGGATGAAGGAGATGGGAGGGTCCGCCTTGTGTATTGTGTCAAAAGATCCATGCACGTGTGCCCTCCTGGATGAGTTGTGTGCACTGTTCAGTCAATGTTAGCGTTAGATTGAATGGTTGATTTTAATAATAGACAGTGTGGGAAGGACTGCATGCTCAAGAGGTCTGCTTAGCTTGAGCCCCCATTTGAGTTCTAACTATTGATCAGTGCAGCACAGATAACTCTGTGTGATTTGAGTGCCCCCCCCCCCCCCCCCCCCCCCAAAAAAAAAAAAAAAAAGGAAAAGGATCTTTCATGATTTGGTCCTCCCACCAGCTTCTGCAGAAGGGCACCAAACTGGTCCTTGAGCAGATTGTCACGACGACTGCCACTGTGGCTGACACGGTGGAAGAGCACTTTGTCACTTACTACGACCGCTTCATGCCCCGCCTCAAGTACATCATGGCCAATGCCGTTGCTAAGGACTACCGCCTGCTGAGGGGGAAGACCATCGAGTGCATCAGCCTCATCGGGCTGGCAGTGGGTCAGGAGAAGGTATGTTTGTCCAACTAAAACGTTTTAGTGGTTGATTGCTTGCCGTGTGGGGCGTATCATCACTGCTTCATGTGTGTTGGTTGGGGGGTGCACAGTTCATGCAGGATGCCCAAGAGGTGATGGACCTGTTGCTCAAGGTGCAGATGCAGCAGGGAGAAATGGATGCTGACGATCCGCAGGTAAGGGGTGTGGCTAGGGGAGGAGCCTGAGGGGACTGCAGTTTGTTGAGGATGGGGGGAGTGAGATTAGCATTTCGATGTACAGGGTGCATTGTATGAAGATTGCTGCCTGGAAAAACTGACAGCACACACATTGATGTCTTTTTTTTTTCCCGCACGCTTTCCTTCTACCATTCTCCAATCTCGGTAGATATCCTATATGATCAGTGCTTGGGCCAGGATGTGCAAAATCATTGGTTCTGGGTTTGTGCAGTACCTCCCTGTGGTGATGGGACCCCTGCTTCAAGCAGCCAGTATCAAACCAGAGATAGTTATTCTTGACTGTGAGTGTGTTTGCCAGGTTGTTCCCTGTAGTGTCTGTGTGGGGTGGAGAGTGTTGTTGCCAAGCTACTTTGTCTGATGAGTCTTGTCTGCTTGACAAAGGGGAGGGACATTGATTCAAACAATGCAGAAAGTCTTTTGTGTGAAGACTGTCAGGTTTTGTGGCTGACACATGCTGTTGGGAACGTGTGTGTGTGTGTGTGTGTGTGTGTGTGTGTGTGTTATGTGTGTGTATATGTGTGTGTATGTGTGTGTGTGTATGTGTGTGTATATGTATGTGTGTGTGTATGTGTGTATGTGTGTGTGTATATGTGTGTGTGTGTGTGTGTGTGTGGAGGGAAAAGTGTTTTAAATTTTAACTTGTGTAATGTCTTTGCAGCTGCTGATGCAGAGCAGCAGTACAGTGAGGAGGATGGCTGGGAGTTTGTCACTCTGGCAGACCAGGTGTGTGCACTCTGTCGCCATTATATGTGTGTAGTATGTTGTGTATATGTGTATGCGTGTGGACGTGGGTGTTTGCATGTGTATGTGAGCGTGTTGTGTTTGTGTGAGTTGCACTGTGTGCCTTTTTTTGTCATGTGCGTTTACTTGTGCACGCACAGCAAAAGTTTGGCATCAAGACAGCTGGACTGGACGACAAGTGCACTGCAATGCAGATGCTCACTGTCTACGCAAAGGATCTGAAGGACGGCTTTGCCAATTATGCAGAGCAGGTGAGGGTAACTTGTGCTACGCATGAGATAAGACAGTGGGGTGGTCCCTCGCACCTTGGGTTTCCTGCAACAACTGTTTAACCAGCAGGTGTGTGGGGAAGTGAGTTGTTGTGGTGTAGTATTGTATAGGGGACCCTGTTTCATTTGTGTGTAGCAGCAATACATAAGTGTGGTGGAAAGCCCTTATTTTGGCACTACAATCTGCCTCTTCTCTTTTATCCGTTGTGTATTTTGTGATCGTGTGATGTAATTTCTTCTGTCAAGGTTGCAAAAATAATGGTCCCACATTTAAGATTCTACTTCCATGAGTTGGTCAGGGCAGCAGCTGCCGAAATCCTCCCACATCTGCTGCAGTGTGTCAGGAGTAAAGGTGTGTGTGTGTGGGTTTGTGTAATGATGTAATGCTACCCTCTCCGTTAGGCATGGTTGCTGTGCGGGACATGTGGGCCCTCATGGCAGACAAGTTGCTGGAGGCCATTGAGATGGAACCTGATGCCGAGATCAGGACCGTCATGATGGAGTCTCTTTGCAAGGTAGCATTTGTGTGGGGAAGGAGGGCTGAAGGTGTTGTGTGCAGTGTAGCATGTGGAGAAGGAGGGCTGAAGGAGTTGTGTGCACACAAGAGATGTGATGTTTCATCATTTGGTGAAAGTACTGTGTAGAGTAGCCCATAAACTAAGTGTTGTACCTTCAAAAAGTTTTACATTCCTATGTTTTGCAGTGCAGTAAAAAAGAATGGGTGATCATGATGGGAAACCAAATGACTATGTTTGTGGTACTTATAACTGTTCTCTGTTAATCGCTGAATTTAACTGTGCAATCAACTTCTGAATAAAATTTTATAGTTGAATGCTGAAGGAGTTGTGGTATCCCATGTTGAAAGCTGTATGTCTATTAGGCGTTCACCCAATCTTGTTGAGACTTTAATCCCTTTCATTTATACCGCTAACAATGACTGCCAAGTCCTGCATATTTCCTTTGAAGACCATATCTTTGTTCACTTGTGCCTTATATATTCAGGTGTCCTTTGCTTAGCACATATAAGACATTGTAGTGTGCTTACTCCATCACCACAGCCAGCTCCTACTCCTCCATTACATTGAGCTTACTTCTAACTATAGCACGAATCAAATTATAATATTTCTGATGGGCAACAGTAGGCAAGTCTTGTGGGAAGATATTGTGGCAACCTGGGCACATGAGCACACATTTTTACGTTGTGATGGCGAAGTAACCTCCCACTTAATTGTTTCCCAGTGCATAGAGTTTCTTGGGTCAAACTGCTTCACCGCTGAGCAGTACACGAAGCTAGCTGAGCTGCTGAAGGATGCCTTGGACATGTGCTTCACGAGAGCCAACGAGCGTCTAGCCAGAAGGCACGATGAAGACTACGATGAGATGGTGGAGGAGGAGCTTGAGGAGGAGGTGGGAGGGGCATGATCAAGAGGGGAAGTGTAGTGGGGAAGAGGGGAGGGAAAGGGTACAGTGCAGTTACACGTACTTCTTGTGTTCATCAGGACGAAGCAGACGATGAGACGTTGAGAAAGGTTGGCTGGGTGCTAGATGACCATGGGTTTCAGTCCTTTGTCGCCTTAGGTGGCAGATGTGATGCACTCGCTCTTCTCCACACACGGGGCACTTTTGCTACCTTTCTTTGAACAGCTGCTGCCAGTTCTGTCTGGAATGCTGGTGAGATTATGTGGGTGTACCATTTTGTGAAACTTCTTTACGACTGTGTGTCTGGGGGGGATGGGGGTTGTGGTGCAGGTTGAAGGAAGACCGGCAGCACACAAGCAGTGGGCACTCTGCATCTTCGATGATGTGCTGGAGTTTGCAAGTTCAGTGAGTGACATGCTTTGTTCTGTGGCACACCTGAGTAAAGAAGATAGTGGTGAGGGGTAGTGGTGGCTATCAAATTGTTTTGGTTTACAGATTTTTTGATAACTGTACTGTGCACATTTGTATGTCACCATGCTTTTAAATATTGACGTCCTAAGTTCTCTAAAGAGGTATTGTACCCCTAGGGTTTACATGTAAGTTTACATTGTAAATTAAACAATATTCTGTTAAACATGGGTAGGGAGGGGAGGGTGTTTGCTAAAGAGTTCAAAGTATGCATTAGGACTGATCAGGTTGCTTAAAAATGGAGAAATAATGACCAAGAATAAATTGTTAATGAAGGTAAAGTGTTTTAAATGACAGCCAATTATAAAATTTGTACTTGAGTCTGTACTATATTAAATGTATTACATTAGTTTGCTCACAAATTGAGCCAGCAGGTAGCTGACCATGGGTCCTCTATACATGCACTGTATATTATTTGTGTCCATCATTAACAATTATTGAGGGCCTTGATTGTATTAGCTAACCACTATATGTCAATTTGTTTACATCATTGCTGCATACCACACATCTAAATTAGTTTATTAACCAATTATAGAGTTATAGAAATTTATTGAATAACAGTGTTTGAATATTGATATGGTATCACTCATATGTAAGCATCCTGTGACTGATCTGTCTTGCAGCAGATACAGGGGGTGGGGGACTACAGGTGTCTTGCAGCAGATACAGGGGGTGGGGGACTACAGGTGTCTTGCAGCAGATACAGGGGGTGGGGGACTACAGGTGTCTTGCAGCAGATACAGGGGGTGGGGGACTACAGGTGTCTTGCAGCAGATACAGGGGGTGGGGGACTACAGGTGTCTTGCAGCAGATACAGGGGGTGGGGGACTACAGGTGTCTTGCAGCAGATACAGGGGTGGGGGACTACAGGTGTCTTGCAGCAGATACAGGGGTGGGGGGACTACAGGTGTCTTGCAGCAGATACAGGGGTGGGGGACTACAGGTGTCTTGCAGCAGATATAGTGTGGGATCATAGGTGTGCTGGTCAGTGTAAGAAGTGAAGGGAAGGTTTTAACGTTGAGAACGGTCTATTTATTGGAGCTCACAAGTTATGTCCTATTTTTACACACATGCACACACACACATGCACACACACAGAGTGCAATCAACTATCAAGAATACTTCCTCCAACCAATGATGAAGTGCATATGTGACAAACATGCACCAGTCAGACAGGTTAGATGTGTAAAGTAGATACTGTATATTTATTGTTTTAAATAATAATGCACGAAATGTGGAAGCACTCCCCGGTTATCTGCCTCCCAAATCAATCCACATACAGTATGTGATATTGCAAATGCAGCATTCTGTTTTATACTCTCATTTCTTGCACACAAAAAATAAAATTACACTAAATATTTGTAGAAGAAAGGAAAAAAATCATACAAAATTATTTTGACACAAAAATTTCTCCATATGCATATTTTCATCACATTAAATCATATTGAGTCCAGTGTCCATTATGCAATAATTCACTCATGACTTATTTATATAGTTGGGTCTTTGATGGCTGTTATTTTAACCCTTTGTGCAGGCAGCCTGCTATGGGATCGGGATAATGGCACAATGCTGTGCGAAGGTTTTTAGTCGGACCTGTATAGGTGATGTCATCACCGAGTTACCCCTGATTGGGATTGTTAGATGCTATTGTTCATGCTCATTCTAATAGATGCCCTTCCATTTCTAACTGCCACCATCCAATCACCAAATGCCCGCGAAGACTCAGCTGCCACCAATGCAACAGAGAACGCAATTTCTGCAGTTGCAAAGATATGCAAATACCTCGAGTCACAAGCCCCCTTGGACAACATCCTTCCCATGTGGTTGTCGTGGCTACCTGTCACAGAGGACAAGGAGGAAGCTCCGCATATTTATTCATATCTCTGTGACCTTATTGAAAGGTTGGTTGTGGCCGTAAATTTCTGTATTCAATGTGCACATACAGAAGTGATTGGATCTTTGGTCTGTCCGATGATTATATTCTCAGTCTGCATGTCAGAGTAGGTTGCAGCTGTGTTGTTCTACCACCTGTGTATGTATTGCTCGTGAGTTATGCAGATGGATATGACTTCTTGTGCTTTTGCACAGTTGGAAGAGTCAACTAACCATCATTAGTAATGAACCAGACTTTGCAATGATTATGGGACTGTATTAAACTATGCGACAATTTTCTACAAGTGTGGCTAAAAGGGATAGTAACAACATTGACCATATTTGAAACACCATTTGCTCTATAGTTAAGATATCTATACATGCATACACTGATTTCAATTCAGCATCTTTTATGTACGCAGCATTTAACCTTAATTTCAAACCTAGAACATGTAACAGAACACTGTAAAGGCTGTCATAATGAAACCGATTGCCATGGGGAAATCTGGTTGGAATTGAAGACTTTTTTTTTTTTTGCCAAACTGGCACAATGGCAGTGCAGGGGCTTTTGAACTGGCAATCAAAAATCAAACTAGTAACCAGATTAAGAAAGTTATTGTAATTCATGAATTAGTGACTTCTTATGTCAGAGAGTGTCAGCTTGGATCAATTTGCAGTGAGCCACAGTCACATGGCTTGTGTTAACACCTGTTGGTGTGAACACATAATATCTAATGTCCCTACCTTAATTGCAGAAGCATTGCATTGTAGCTCTTACCTGATCTTTCACAAGCAATACCGGTAGTTTTTTCCTAGAGGGCAATCTTTTTTCTGAGAGCCACTTCAGCTCAGAAGGCAAACGTTAGCCCAAATGGGGATTTCTCTATTCCCTTTTGGACATAAACATGAAAGCAACACGCCCTGTGCATCAGGGAAAGCAACACGCCCTGTGCATCAGGGAAAGCAACACGCCCTGTGCATCAGGGAAAGCAACACGCCCTGTGCATCAGGGAAAGCACACGCCCTGTGCATCAGGGAAAGCAACACGCCCTATGCATCAGGGAAAGCAACACGCCCTGTGCATCAGGGAAAGCAACACGCCCTGTGCATCAGGGAAAGCAACACGCCCTGTGCATCAGGGAAAGCAACACGCCCTGTGCATCAGGGAAAGCAACACGCCCTGTGCATCAGGGAAAGCAACACGCCCTGTGCATCAGGGAAAGCAACACGCCCTGTGCATCAGGGAAAGCAACACGCCCTGTGCATCAGGGAAAGCAACACGCCCTGTGCATCAGGGAAAGCTTCTCACTGGAGTGATTTGATTGGGATGTAGAACTGAATACTTTCATGTCAGTGTTTATTTATATCATCTATCTACATGAATGAAAACACCGTTGTTGGAACAAACGTCATATTTTGTCAGCATCATTTCAATCAGCTTAATAGAGGCTCTCTTTGTAAGGTTTAGCCCAGCAGTCTGTATGTATAAACACCAGACTGCTCATATGGACACCAGACTACTCATATGCATGTGTATCACATTATGTATTCGCAGTAATATCAATGTTTTGTCATTAACTTATAATCTCCTGGTCAACTACCTAACCTGTTATATGCATTAAAACCTGACCAGTTAGGCAGCCAATTCACCAAACATTTCTTTCAAGATCTTTTGTTACATAGTGATTGTATTTAGCAGCAAGAGAAATGTGATAATGGCTGCAGGATAGCCAATCACAATTTCATATACTTTGCAAAGCAACTATAATTTTCTGTTTAACATTGAAACATCCAACACAGTAGCATGATGCATTTTTGCCACATCTTTTGTCTCTACAGCGATGCTGGCTTTCTGTGGAGCAAAGGGCAAGGTGGATAGTGGGGCCAAAATAGTGAACCTGAAATTGAAAACAAGACTGAATGTGTTAATTTGTAATATGAGAGAAGCATTTACCTCTGGTACTACACAGAAAGTCACACTTCCATCTCAGAGAACATAACCCTCTTCAATCAGATCATTGAAAATAAGCTGATAAGCTAACTTGCCAAGGAATGTTGAAATTTTTGAAGTAAGTTCCCAGACTCTTGAGCAAATTTGAAGCACAAGTAGGCATCCACAATGCACATCCCGAAGATAGTTGTGAACCCAGCAGTGGGTGATCCAATGTCACTCTAGCTCCAGAGATTCTTGGCGGTAGTGGTCGTGCACTGAAACATCGACAATTTCAGCTCCTACCTCTTGACTTTAAATACACTTCTGTGACCCATTCTCCATTTCGAAATACTTTTCTGTGTCAATGGTTTCTGTCATTCCATCCCAGAGTGTAAATTGGGCGTCCGTTATCCTCTTGAGACTCAAGCAGGATATGGTCTCCATTCCTGGCACCTCACCAGTCAAGCAGCCCAATCCCCTCTGTATCCGTTGAGAAGCCCTTTGTGGGCAGCCTTGCCCATGAAGTGCAGGCCCCTGCTTTACAATGCTTCAGCAGTCTTCACCGATGAGAAGGCACTGTCAGCATGAACAGTGCCATTGGTCTCAAATTAGTATTTTGTGAGACGAAGGGTGGCTGCTGTACCTTCATACGAAGGGTGGCTGCTGTACCTTCATACGAAGGGTGGCTGCTGTACCTTCATACGAAGGGTGGCTGCTGTACCTCCATCATACTCACCATGGAATTGCTTTGTAGCTTGCCCACTTTCCCTTCATAATGTCAAGTCTAAGAAGTATCCCACTGCAGTGACTTCATTTCTGCTCCTACCCATTCTGGTTTCCTTGCAACCTTAGTCTTGTAGGGCATGCCTTCAACTCTGTGGGCACTTTCTCCTTCTTTCCACGTACACACACACACACACTCATCCACAGTGATATGTTAGCCAATAGTGATGACATTTTTTCAATGCTCATTAAAAGCCTCTATCACTGGTCGAATCTCATGCCATGGATCCTGCATGCTGTCAGACCAAGAAAGTAAAACGAAGGAGAATTACTTACCATCTCGGACTCTGCAGCAGTTGGTATGTTGTTGAATCGTATCTTTTCAGTAATAAATTCAAATCGGTGCCTCGACATCTTGAACCGATTGTGGTAGTTTGCAGCTGTAAACACTGAGACTTCAGTATCTTTGTCCAACCAAAAGGTCTCCTCATTTAGGTTCTAGAGCCATAACCAAGCGAATACCAAACCATCGTAGGAGTTCTCCAGCAGATACAGGACCCTGATTGCCTGCTCTAAGCTTTGAAGAAAGAGCTGCATTGGTTTGATATTGTGCTGTGAGCAAGCAAACAATCGGAGTAAGTATTGTGATGGTTGCTTAGCACCAGGCAGGACATGCTGAGGCCACAGGTGGTTAACTCCCAGCGATGCTTTCAATTTCCATTTCCGACCATGTGGCTGAAGTCGCACGTCATCACCAGGAGGTGAGCCTCTTTCCTGAATCTCCCCCTCATCCTCCTCAATACCAGTAGAGCTCCTGTGCACAATGCAAATTAAGCCAAAGAGGAATATTACGCAGTTTTAATACTCACCCGCTATCTTCTCACCTTCACTGCTATCCCCTTTTTCCTCTTTCTCACTTTCCTCATCATTGTTACCATTGTCCACACACTCAATAGAATCAGATTGCGTCTCTTTCGCTTCCTCCCCCCTCCCTTAGCCTTTGCTGAACCAGGTATAACCCTGGCACCGTCTCTTCTATTTGCGTGCCATTACCTGAAATATTCTTTTATGACCAATGCCAGTTATTTCAACAACCGTTCCTTGTTTTTTTTTTTGCGATGCATCCAACTACAAGTGCGCCATTTTACCACAGTACCACCTGAAGGCCATTTACTTTAAACTTTACCACTTTATACTGCCACAATATTTTAGAACAAAGTTTAAAACCACACCTGAGGGTGTGAGCTATCAAGACATAATGAGATGAGGCCTACTAAACAAGTGCAATCCCACTTTTCAAAATGCGTAACGGGTTATGCAACGGGGGATTAAAGGTTAATCATTAGGTTCGGTTATTAACACTAAATTTCACCAATGAAGGTCAGTGTATGCTGTATAACCGACATCCTTTATGCTACCATATTGTTAGCCCGAGGTCGTATGTTTTGGAGGCACACAACTTTTGTATTTCAAAATATATATTGGATTAATTTGTCGCACCAGTGTGATGTGACAGCGACTTAAACACAGAACTCTCCTTCAAACTTGTGAGCTGTATCCAACGTAGCTGGTTAATTAGAAGCGACTATATTTGCACAGCAGGTCAGCGATGGTATGTGGGGGGGAGGGGGGGGGGGGGTTGTAACTTACATGTAGTTGTGCATATGGTCTGCTGGTTGATATTGATGTTCTGCCCTCATCAGCTTCTCTGTAGGGATGATGAGGACTTTTCCTTGCAAGCGTGGTGATAACTGTCATTTTTTCTACCCAGCAATAACAGTGCAATCCTTGGTGCTAACAACAACAACATACCCAGGATATTAGCCATCATCGGAGAGGTGTGTGCTGAAGAGGTTCTCATGGGCAATGAGCAGGTACTTATGAAACTGCTGTCCATTGCAAGACATGTTCAGGTCAGTCCTTGTGCGGAAGCTAAGGATGGTAACTTATAGTTGATCAGTGTGTCCAAATGATTTGGTGGGCAGTCTGTGTCTGAATATATTTGGTCAGTCTATTCTGATCATGTGTGTGTGTGTGTGTGTGTGTGTGTGTGTGTGTGTGTGTGTGTGTGTGTGTGTGTGTGTGTGTGTGTGTGTGTGTGTGTGTGTGTGTGTGTGTGTGTGTGTGTGTGTGTGTGTGTGTGTGTGTGCGCGCGCGCGCGCATGTTTGGCACACCATCTTCACTTCTGCGTGTTTAGGTTACATGTATTTTATATGTATAGCCTGAAGTTTGTGTGCTGTTGTTCATTATCTATTGCTTTGTTTTTAATGCCACTCAGGCATCCACTGAAGTTTGGAATGCGTGTTTGCAGTATTTGAATGAGAAGCAGTGTAGTGCCCTTCTGAAGGCCCTGTCGTCATAGTGACATACATTATATGTCCAACTTTGTTCACCACTCCATACTTGCAAAGAAAGGAGTTTTCTTTGTATCTTCATTTGACTTGATATTAATATTAAAGAAATTCTGATATGATGAAATGTTTTCAACATCTTTTGAAGAATGTGCACAGCTTTTGTTGTATCACAGCATGATGTAAATATTGCCCATACTTTGTACATACCAAATTTACTTCATCAGTCCTTTGAACGAGAGTACAAAAAAAAATATCAGAAATTTACAAGTGACATCACAAAATAAGAGACAGAAGTTTATAAAAAATATTTCTATAGAAACCAGCAAAAAACACAACTAGCAGACGATGACGGAACAAAAAGGGCATGGAAACACAAAATTCACAATTTGTGTACGAAATAATATCAGTTGATTTGTGACCATTAAATAGTTAAACTACTGGGTGTCAATAGTCCTGTTGTACACAAGAGAGAGGAGGGACTTGTACATCTGTGAGTACTGTGTGAGGGTGAGGAGAAAATGCATTAAAAAAAAAAACAAACACTGTATCTGCAGAGGTGGCACACACACACCTGCTTGGAGTGGAAATGGTGCTTGTAGTCCTTGTACAGTATGGTGAGCACATGGCTCTTGTTGTCACATGATACGTCCATTATGAGGTCATTCCATAAACGATACGATATTTTGTCATCTGGAAATTGCTTGAGGATGCATGCCTCGTCGGTGATCTAAATCAAGGACAAGCTGTGAAATGTAGCAGAGAGACCATAACTAGCTATCTGACCTGAAGGTAGAACACTGGAGCCTCCATTGTCCTACCGTAGTGAACAACATAGGTGACAGAGGGATGGGATTCGCTGTATAGAGGCAAGAGACCAAGGTCTATCAAATCCAAGTCACTGGAATGCTGCAGTGTGGGATAAAGAATGGAGACAGCAAGACAAGGAGGTGTGGTAGAGGCAGAGAGTAGTCAAGGAGACAAACAACCCCCCCCCTCCTTCCCTTTCCAAATACATATTTTGTGCAACAACAAGTAATGCACCTTTTCCTCGACATGTTTGAGGGTCTGGTGGAGCAACTTCTCTTCCACAGTAGCCAGCCTGGTCTTCGCCGCCAACCTTTGCACGGTCTCCAGTGTCTCCTCTGTGCCCACACCCACCATCAGCATGTAGACCAGCAGGTTGTGCAGGATCAGGCTGAGCATGTCGTCCTCCTCAAACCCAAACGCCTGCCTGTGGCCCTCTGCTAGTGAATTGTACCTGTTGTAAAAGGTTGTGACCAGAACGAAGCGAAAGCACTCCCCCTTCTCCACCCTTGGTGTTGGTACAATAGCCAAAGTGAATGCATATGCACAAATACCCACTCTTGACGTTGGTACAATAGCCAAAGTGAATGCATATGCACAAATACCCACTCTTGACGTTGGTACAATAGCCAAAGTGAATACGTATGCACAAATACCCACTCTTGACGTTGGTACAATAGCCAAAGTGAATGCATATGCACAAATACCCACCCTTGACGTTGGTACAATAGCCAAAGTGAATGCACAAACACCCACCCTTGACGTTGGTACAATAGCCAAAGTGAATGCGTATGCACAAATACCCACCCTTGACGTTGGTACAATAGCCAAAGTGAATGCATATGCACAAATACTATGTATTGTGATTCGAGCACTCTTAATATGGCAAGCATGTGCGTAAGTCACAAATAACATCTGAAGACCTGTGTGTTGATTTGTAAACCACGATGCACAAGCAATCAATACAGTCTTTCTACACAGCTCCCATGCACACATCTCACCACTCCTCCCTCCACACACATCTCCCTCCTCACATGTCTCCCACCTCCCTCCATACACACATCTCCCCACTCCATCATACACATCTTCACCTCTACACACATCTCTCCCACCTCCTCCATACACACATTCCCCTTCTCTCCACCCATATACACACACACGTCCACACACACACACACACATCCACACACATACACACTCCTTCCCACAATGTTTTATTTACCTTTGGTACAGCTCCGACGTCTGTTCATTCCACCCCATGAGGGAGCGATCCACGTGGACAGTGGACATAAAAAGGAGTTTCCAGAACTCTCTGCTCAGCACCATGGCCTGACAGGCAGTGTCCAGTGCCTTCACGAGCCCCTTGTACAGGAAGCTGCCTTCCTGTCTCAGGCCTTCCAACTCTGAAGAGTCTAGGATCCTGGGACTATTGAAGAGGGAAGCTTGGCTCTGCATTCGCTCGTAGAGGAATGTCAGCTTGCGGTGAAGGGGTGGCACATTGCTAGGCACGTTGCTAGGCACGTTGCTAGGGAGGGACAACGGAGTCTGGAACTGCTCCTGGACGGGAGTGCTCGGAGTGTAGAAGGAAAGGAGGAGCGGACCGGAGACCAGACTCAATGACATGGCATCGTGGGTGTTGTTTGGAGTGGAGGTGCTGATTGCAGAGGTGGATTGTGTGACGAGTGTGACGCTACTACCTGTGTTGACCGCTTGGGGAGTCTGAGATTGTTCAGCCTGGGAAGGCCTGGGCTCACCTCCTGAAGAGGACATTGTACCAGCCTCAATGATGTCACGTCCTCTGACATCCACAGGTGTCACTGGCAGTTTTACAGCACCTTCAGGTGTAGGTGAAGCACCAAGAGTGGTGCTCGTGCCCAGACCCAGAGGAGAAGTTTGCACCTCTGCTAATGTCGGTCTCCGTGGTGTGCCGGGAGTGGGCGTGGTCTTCATCATTGGTGTGCTGGGAGTGGGCGTGGTCTTCATCAAGGGCGTGTCTGCTGACCCAACACTAACGCTTCCCCTCTGTGCTGGGGAGGTCTTCTGAAAGATGCTGAATGCCAGACGAAATATGAGGAAGGCAGAGAATAGGATGGAGTCAGGATCTCTCTGATAGTCCTGCTCTATGCACTGAATAAAGTACTTGAGCAGATCCTGCAGACCCTTGCACACAGCTCTTGACACACCCTGGGTAGAGAAGCATCTGATGTCCAAGCAAGCTTACAAATAAGCTATTATGTCAAAATTCAGCGTTGGGTTTGATTTTGGATGGATTTCATAGTTTTATATACACACTACATTAAATAATCCTTCCCCCCCCCCCCCCCCCCCCCCAATCATAATTTCTTTTAGCAAAAACCAAATAAATAACTGACTACATCGGTTAATGGTTAAAATGAAATTTTAATGATGTGTAAACTGACTATAATAGTTAACTGACCAATAAATAGACTTTTTGCCAATTACATTACATGTATAATAAACACAATTAATACCAACAGAAAAAATTTACTATTAAATCTATTGTGAGGGTAGCAGCATAGGTTATAGGAACTTTGCCCCACCACACCCCTCTTCCCTAAATGCCACACCCCTCTCATTTAATGCCAGTTTCTTATCTTATGCCAAAACAAAAACGTTTAAAATTAAATCCAAAATAAATCAATTGTGCTTGATTGCATGGCACATTGCATGTATCAGACTCGTTCCTTCCCTTCCCCCCCTCCTTCCCCCCCCTCCTTCCCCCCCCTCCTTCCCCCCCCCTCCTTCCCCCCCCCTCCTTCCCCCTCCCAATAAATGGGATGGCATCATCACTACTGTCAATGCAATTATGGTTAGGATATTCATTGTCTATCTCAGTTAATGAGTTAATAAGAGTTTTATGCTGCAACTTTGGTCCTTCGTATCTGCTCAGTGGGTATATGGGACTATTCATATATCCATCATTTGGCTGTAATTAGTATGTTTTAGTTTTTACACAACACGCTAGATACTGGAGATATAATTTTACCTCTGACGGATATTAGAGTGTAATAACTAAAACGACACATAACTCCCGATTCCTTCATTTCTTAAGCTTCAAAATTCAAATTCAGGTGCAGAAGTCATGTAATTATATATGTATACTTTTGTTACAGTTGCGATAAGACATTGCAAAATGATAGCTTTCAAAGCACAATATTGAAGTTTAGAGGTACTGCCCGTTTTGGGGGAATTAATGTTTATTCGTAGGTTTCAGTCCACTTACCATTCTGGGTCACAAGACAAATTACTTTTTAAAATTCAGAGTTAACATTTGTACTTTTGGGGTCTTCTGCATCAATTCCATCATAAAATCAAGTTTTTGCAATCTCTGACAATAATCACATCACCGCATGTGCCAATAATTCCTTCACCCTACCACCCTGAGCAGTCTTCACCATTACCCACTACCCATTCCCACTTTCCTCATCCTCCTCACCTTCCCCTCCCCTCTCCCCTCCTCCCATTCCTCTCCCCTCCTCCCCTTCCTCTCCTCCCCTTCCTCTCCCCCTCCCCTCCTTCCCCACTCTCCCCTTCCTCTCCCCTCCTCCCCACTCTCTCCCCTCCTCCCCTTCCTCTCCCCTCCTCCCCTTCCCCTCCTCCTCTTCCCTCCCCACCTCCCCTTCCCCCTTCCTCTCCCCTCCTCCCCTTTCTCTCCCTCCTCCCCTTCCTCTCCCCCTCCCCTCCTTCCCCACTCTCTCCCTCCTCACCTTCCTCTCCCCTCCTCCCCTTCCTCTCCACTCTCTCCCCTCCTCCCCTTCCTCTCCACTCTCTCCCCCCTCCTCCCCTTCCTCTCCACTCTCTCCCCTCCTCCCCTTCCTCTCCACCTCTCTCCCCTCCTCCCTCCCTTCCTCTCCCTCTCATCCCCTCCTCCCCTTCCTCTCCACCTCTCTCCCCTCCTCCCCTTCCTCTCCACTCTCTCCCCTCCTCCCCTTCCTCTCCCCTCCTCCCCTTCCTCTCCCCTCTCCCCCCTCCTCCCCTTCCTCTCCCCCTCCTCCCCTTCCTCTCCCCCCTCCTCCCCTTCCTCTCCCCTCCTCCCCCCTCCTCCCCTTCCTCTCCCCTCCTCCCCTTCCTCTCCCCTCCTCCCCTTCCTCTCCCCTCCTCCCCTTCCTCTCCCCTCCTCCCCTTCTCTCTCCTCTCCCCTCCTCTCCCTTCCCCTCCCCTCCTCCCTTCCTCTCCCCTCCTCCCCTTTCTCTCCCCTCCTCCCCTTCCTCTCCCCTCCTCCCCTTCCTCCTCCCCTTCTCTCCCCTCCCTCTCCCCTCCTCCCTTTCCTCTCCCCTCCTCCCCCTCCCATCACCCCTCCCTCCTCACCACATGCTGGATCTGCTCTTGCGTTGCCATGACAGTGTCACTAGGCTTCCTCACACCAAGCCTGACCTCCAGCATCCTCAGGACAAGCCACACGAGATCTCTCCTCAGCTGCCAGAGTCTTCATCCCAAGAGGCTTGGGCCATGGGATGCCCTGACCGTCCATCACCCTGCTCACAAGATCCTGGATCATGTGATCGTCAGGTGCCCTACAAGAGAGTGGAGCCCTTTCAAAGTCATCCTGTTATGTCATAGGCTAGGGGCAATGTACCTAAATGGTCCCCTTTTGCCCAGCACCCTTACAATGTCTCCCTTTTGCCCATCTTCCTCCACAATCCTCCTCCTCCTCCTCAGTCCTTACACACTCTCTTCCCCAATCCCTACACTCCTCCCCAGTCCTTACTGCTTTCCTCCCAGTCCCAACACTTATCCCACCCACACCCACCCCCCCCTCCCCGACCGGGCCCAACCCTCAACCCCTCGCCACCCCCACCCCTCCCCACCCCCTCCCACCCCCACCCACACCCCTCCCACCCCCACCCACACCCCTCCCCACCCCCACCCACACCCCTCCCCCCCCACCCACAACCCCTCCCACCCCCACCCAAACACCCTCCCACCCACCCCCCCCCTCCCCCCACCCCCACCCGCCCGCTGCCCACCCCCACCCAACCCCCCTCCCCACCCCCACTCCACACCCCTCCCACCACACCAGCCCCCCCACACCCTCCCACCCCCCACCCCACCACTCCCCCCCCCAGCCCCCCCCCCTCCCCACCCTCCTACCCCCCACCCCCCCTCCTCACCCCCCCCCACACCCCTCCCACCCGCCCCCCACCCCTCCCACCCCCACCCCCCACACCCCAACCCACACCACCCCCCCCCAGGGCACAACCACACCCGGCTCAAATGTGTCAGGACTGGCTCTCGCGAGTTGCCACGGACGGAGGAGGAGGAGGGTACCCTCTGTACCCCCGCGTGGAGCCAAAGTCCCCTGCCACGAAGGGGGCACTAAGGGGAAGTGAGTACCTGGGGACAGGGATGTCAAGAGGCATCGGACTGCTGAACCTCTCTTCGCGTGATCTCAGTCCCATGACCGCAGGAAACTCAGGCGAGGCCGAACATTGGCGGAAGTGTGGGTCGCTGCCACGCCCATTAACGGTAGCTCCCAACTCATCCATTTCGGCGCTGTTCCACGACAAGCTCCTCCCCCTTCTACGGAGGAATGCCCCTCCCCCACTCTTCCCGGCAACTGCCGCCAGTTGGGTAGCACCCCCCTCCTCCTCCCCCTCCATGGCTGTCCTGACATGAAGCTGCAAGGCACTCTCCGTCAAGCTGGACACATCTGCCCTCCTCCCCCTCCCCGGCACGGCAGGGGAGGGGGAGGAGTTGTCAGACATGTACCCAGCCACCTCGATCTCTGCCGAGGAGGGCAGCGAAGCCCCACCCGAATGATCGCTGAAGTTTGGGTCATTCCTGCTTAACCCTTTGTGATCCAGCACCTCCCACTCGTTGTCGGGAGAGTAGCCGGAGGAAGGGACGTCGCAGAGTTGCACGACACAGTACTGGGCCTGGTTGGCCTTGTAGGAGAGCATCTTCAAGAATAGCTTCGAGTCTTCGTCGCTTGGATAGAGACACGCCTGCTCTATGCGCAGGCCCATCTTGTGAATGAACCACACATACTTGTCTCCTATTTTTTCACAGCTGGTGGTACCTGCAACATGTCAGGTTTAAAGCATAATTCAACAATTAACCCCACATTTGAAGTTATTACTCTATAAAAGTGGTCACATTAATCTGCCATTGCCATTTTGTTGCCCTGCTAATTAACTGTCAAAATTTTCGACACTTGTGCTAAATATTGCAATTGATTTTAAATCTTTTCTCTGCTAATTGAAGTTTGACTACAGTTGTTGCTAATCTTTTAAAAACTAATTCCAATTGGAGAACACCCTGCACAACTTTTGCATGCAACAATGACTACTACGCCATTCACTCGGTTTTGGTTTTTGAGGCTTTTCTGATTTCTATTTTCATTGCACACAATAAACTTTATGTCATTACAGTATACCAGTACACCAGTGTCATTACACACCATAATGTCCAGCGGTTTACAATATGGCGTGTGAAGCCTAGTGAAGCAAAACAAGCACCAAGAAGCGACTGAAAAAAAAAGTTTTGGGATGGAGATGGAGATGGAGATGGGTGGGATTTGATGACAGATTCAGCTTTGCTAGGGAGCCTTTGGCCCCAACCATAAACCCTAAACCCTAACACCCTAAACCCTAAACCTAACACCATAAACCTAACTCCCTAAAACCCTAACACTTAACAACCTAAAACCCTAACACCTAACACCCTGTCATCCTAAACTGAACACCCTAAACCCTAACACTCTAACATCCTAAAACCCCTTAGCACAGAGTTCTGTGTTCTCATGAACCATCAGACCAATGACAGGTGCCTTAGGAGAATTGTTCAACTAATAATGCTCACACAGACCTGAACACAATAGGAAATTATATTACTAACACAATGGCATTATTTAAGCCATTCTCAAGTAGTCCCATTGTGCCCACTGTGTGTGGTATTACAATAAAAGGCAGTGGGGTTTAGCTACAGACAGCCAAGAGTATGTCCTTTTGAATGGAAGGCCAATGATTAGCTCCAAATCTGCAACCACAAGGCCATTGTCCCCTAAATCCCTCCCCCTATGGCGCCTTGGAACTTTGGCTTCAGTACATATATCATTTCATTGTCACCATGGAAACACTAATGATCATGTAATGATCATTTGGTGGGGTGACATACACAGTCAGCCAATGGCTCCGATGACTCACAGCTTGTTAGGGTGCACAGCTCAGCTAGCAGGCCGACAACTCTTCAAAGAACAATGCATCGAAACTAACCTACGAAACCCTCAACAAAAGACAAAATAAGATTTTCCTTTTTTG
>JABACO010000021.1:6346584-6396584 GCA_013339895.1 Ephydatia muelleri
GCTCGGCCCCTCGGGGGACGAATATCCCCCATCCCCCCCTTAGGGGCGCTGACCGGGAGCTCGCATGTCCACCCAGAGCAGCTGCTCAGGCCAACAGCTACGAGGAGGCACGACCCCATGCTGGGGAGGTAGAGAGCCTTCTCTGAGATGACACTGGGAGAGGGATGGACGAGGTTCGAGCTTGGTAGAAACGGTAGCAACAGTAGCACAAGAGAGAGTGCCGCAAAACGCCTCCTCGAAGACAGCTTCAAGTTGAGACCGCGGGCTGCTGCCCCACCTTGGTAACCAACGGGATCATCCCCCGGGTTCGGGATGGCGCCGTCTTTTCCGCTGATGCGACCACAGTCCTCGTGCCCAGTCCCGTGTGGTGGGAGTAGTACGTGTGGCAGTCGTGGTTGGGTCTCAGCAGAAGAACGCTGTGCGCAGGGCCTGCCAGACACACCCAACGTGGCTAGAGGGAGGGATAACCCACAACACCCGGCCCAGTTAAAATTAACAATTTGTTAAAAATAAGATTAAATTAAACAATAATGACGACACAGCTGATGCCTGGCTGCTTGGAATTCCTCACCTTCCAACAGCAACAATGCAGCTGTGCCCACTAGTACCATGGCTGCTAGGTTCCTAGCGTCCAGCAACGAGGTGACCTGGGGCACGCTTGCCATCGACCAGTCGAAGCATAGAGAGGCGGGGCACAGGAGGAGCCACACATTGCAGGCAAGCAGGTACGAGTGGGTGAGAATGCTTGTCAGGAGGGGGGAGGAGGCGAGGTTATCTGTTTCCGGGACAACCGATGATGCGGGGACAGCGATCAGGGCCCTCAGGAACAGGATCAACAGTGCTGACACGACCATGAAACCTGCACGCTTTGCAAGGGCTAGCACCCATTCGGGGAGGTGAGAACAGAGAGTCCTGCCAAAAAATCAAGATGAGAGGGGAGGGATGGGGAGGAGGAGAGGGGGGGGGGGGGGGGGGGGGAAAGGGTATTAAAGAGAAGGAAGAAGGAAGAAATTTTGTTTTTTAAAAGCAGGGCCAGAATTGTTTCTAAATTGCAGGGAAGAGTAAATTTCTCTTTTCCAAATGTCTGTTATTTTTGGAGGGCAAATAGATGACAATCAAAAGCAGTATTGAATGGAAGCAGCAATAGATAGATATGTGATACAATAGTTCATAGTAGCATGCTGTTGTGTGGGTCTTTTAATGCACTAAAAAAGGTTTCCCAAACTGCTTTGCAGAGAGAGAGAAACAGGTGGAATGATAAACTGAAGGGAAAGGGGGGGTCCTTCATTTCAACTACACACTGCAGAACTAGGGTTTGAGGGTCCATCCGGCACCTAAAGTGTGTTTGTGTTTCGTTAGAATGTTACGTCATCACAGATAAATGACCCGAGGACATTCAATAGCCCCAGCAGATCCCCTATAACAACATACACACACCTACGCAATCATTCTAATCCATACCATGTGTAGTACTATGCTGCAAATCATTGCAAATTTATTAATTTATTTTTGTAAATTTAGATCATGTCACATCCTTTGATGAACATATGATAATCCAGGCAGTTTCCACATGTGAGAGGCGCAAGAGAAAGAGAAATAAATAACCTCAAATGAAGTGATCAGTACTAGGCTAGAGGTGGTTCTCTGGACTGACACAAGTATCTACATGTGCAAGTAGAGCTGTTACAACACACTAGTATTGCACTCATGCGTTCTGTGAGGTGTGTTTTGTTCAGGCCTAATGTCATCCTCTGTCCAAAATACAGAATTCAAAAAAAAGTTTAGGTTTAACTAACGCTAAAAACTGTATATCAGATTCACATAGCCCCTGCAATTTCAAAGAGAATAGACCCTTCCCTTTAAAGAACTCCGGACGTGACATCACTCATTAACGTATACTTAACCCAATTCGTGAAGTACGTTGATTAGTGATGTCACGTCCGGAGTTCTTCTTAAAGGGAAGGGTCTATTGCAATGTGTGTCCGAAAACAAGGATTAGTTCACACATTGTCTATGGCAGTAGAAATCAGACATTTTACCCAGTGAATGCACACATCATGCACACTTGAGTATGGAAGAGGAGGTGGAGAAGAAATGCCACTCTATCGCATCACAAATGTATTTCAAAGTACAAATGAAATGACTGGCTTTAGTTTTATCTTGAAGTTTGTGAAATCAGATGTACAATTACAGGACAAAAGGGCTTTCTTAATCAAGCTTCTGTCAATGACCTGCCCATTAATTTTAATCACTGACTATATGGAACGTTCTATGAGATAATGACCCTAGTGGATTTATGTTTATAACACAAAACCCAAATTGCTATAACTTACTAACAGTTAACACTATCGACTTCCTATTTTCAACACTTCGTCCTGCACCATTTCACTATGCAAATATGCATTTTGGTGCCTTGCACAATCATAGTGCCTGCATTACGAGGTCCAATACCCATCAGGTTGTAAACCTCCACATCTTTAGGTAGGAGCGGTCAAATCTCTTCAAATTCGGTTTTTACACAGAGGGGTCCTGTTGCTATTGATTTGTTAAGTTCATTAATTTGTATCCTATCAGTTACAGAGATACAGCTGTGCAAAGTTCATGCACATTTCCCCGCTCGATTCCGCCAAAAATTTCCCCCATACATTGAATTGTACGCGGTTTTCCAAAATGATTGACGCGGGAAAATGTGCATTAATTTCGCACAGCAGTATCTCCGTAATGGATAAAGCAAAAATTAACGAACAGAACAAATCAATTGCGACACGACCCCTCTACATATAAACCAAATTTGAAACGATATGAAAGCTCCTACCTAAAGATGTAGGGATTTTGAACCAGATGGGGTATCAGACCTCGTAACGTCGGCACTATGATTGTGCAAGGCACCAAACTACATTTACAGATAGAGAAATGGTGTAGGACAAAGTTTTGAAAATAAGGAGTTGATAGCATTAATTGTTGATAAGTTACAGCAATTTGAGTTTTATGTTGTAAATATAAATCCACAAGGGTCATTATCTCACAGAACGTTCCATATACAACCAGACAGATGACGTTGTGCACATTCTCTGTGTTTGATAATTTAACTAAATCTTTGCACATAGAAACAGCCTCACATTGATGGAGGGAGCCATGTGATACAAATAGAGGAAGTAAACAACCCTGCCATTAACTACTTGATACTATCCACACATAATCCATTATTTTTAAAAGTAAACCGGACAAACTGTAAACTATTTCATTAATTAAATTGTTCATCCTTCCTGAAACACAAGCCACTCAATATTCCCAGAAACCCAGAGCCACTACACACATACACACACACATACACACACACACACATACACACACATACACACACGTACACACACACACACACACACACACACATACACACACACACATACACACACATACGCACACAGACACGCAACAGACACAATACAAACAGACATATGCATACACATACACACACACACACACACACACAACATAAACATTACCAACAGTCGTGTAAGGTGTGGACCTTGTTCCTAAGTCTCCTCCATCCAGCACGAATCACCACATCATCAATGCTACAAACCAGAGCTGCATCGTACACAAGGCACACTCCAACTACAGAAAGAGCTCTCGGGGAACACAACGTCGCCAGGTATGCAAAGATGGCCGATGTGCCCAGCCACACCCAAGGGACGGCTGTCGGCCTGCAAGGGAGGGAGTGCTTGGCGGCAACCAGGTGGAATGATTTCTGGTAGGCGAGGAGGGCGAGGAGGTACAAGACGGCAGAGAGCAGTTCCGCCCTTCCAGGAATGGTGGCTACCTGGTTGGTAAGATGCAGCCCTGATAGGACAGTAGTGAATGCGTATGACATGAAATTCATTCAACTGTTCTACACGGTGTGCAAAAGATCTGTACGTCCCACACCACCCACACCACACACACCACCCACACCACACAAAGGATATTTAATAACGAAATGTGATACTTTTCATGTCCTCTACTGTAAATAGCACTGAATGCCCCACCCTTACGGAAAAATCAAACAACAGTGTTGTTCTACAAGCATAGCATTAGTTGATACAGGCGCATGTATGTCATCTTTATTCCTCAATACAGACATTCAGAGCACTTGTGCCACAAGTGGAGATGGTCTGCATGAAGGGCTGGACTGGTTGAGGGACAAACTTTTCAAGAATGGAGTAAAGAAGACATCACCTCAGCCCCTCACGGACAAGATACGTTCTTCTGCATCAGATACTCAATTCAAATTAGGCTTTATGTCCTCTTGGCTATCATCTATTTTCGTAGCCCGCGATCTGTGAGCACTACATGAACATTGCACATAGCCAGACATCAGTTTCTGCAACATTTTTCACACATGCCACAAAGAATAAATACACAGATTTATCAGTGTAACAGAGAGTACAGCTGTATGTACATAGACACATCTGTGTGAATATTGAATAAAGATTTATTGGTGTTGGGTGTGCATTACAAGTGCAGTAACAATTATTGTAGTCTAGGGTCCAAGTGATCTAGGGTCCTAGTGAAAGTGCTGAAGTCTAGGGTCCTAGTGAAAGTGCTGAAGTCTAGGGTCCTAGTGAAAGTGCTGAAGTCTAGGGTCCTAGTAAAAGTGCTGAAGTCTAGGGTCCTAGTGAAAGTGCTGAAGTCTAGGGTCCTAGTGAAAGTGCTGAAGTCTAGGGTCCTAGTGAAAGTGCTGAAGTATCTCATCAGACATAGAGGATTGTTATTTTCAACCAGAAGGACTTATACCAAGACTTGAATACTTTGAAATAGATACCGCAGCTTTTCAAGAATGTAGAGGAATTATTATGTTTTCATATGCAGAGTCCCCATCCTTAACTCTCTTACATCACATATTGCAAGGTCGGCATGATGGTTCCTGATAAAACATGAGCCTGGGGTATCATGCCCAATAAAAGTAGAGCTCTCCACTGTAGCAACCTCAGCGCAGAATAAATGTACTGTATACCTTGTACCTACAATGCAAGGGCAGTTGCCTCATGAAAACATTTCGCCTCAAGGAAATCTGTACATTATGAAATTTAACAGTAGTCGTCCAGACATTTCAATGACGGAATGAACAGGTGTATACCAAAGAAGGAACCAATAAATACATGTTTAATTTTGAGCCAAATCTTCAGTTTTAGTATTGCCCTACCGCTATTCTGGGATAAAATGCTATTGAGGATTTTCTACAACCATTTGGCACACACAGTGTGCTTGATAAACACACAATGGTGTACAGACAACTTTTCGCGGGCTTTGCGCTTGTGGCGGGTTCACAGAAATGTGACCCCGACCCACTCACGGGCAGCTAGACTTACGGCTTCTGTGTGGACGGGGTGCGTCGCAAAGAGGAGAGCGCACATTGTCCCTACGGAAGTGTCCAGCCCCATCCAGACGCACAACCACAGCAAGAGTACGGAGGCCGTGGCGTGGAGGAGAACGTTGGTGGGCTGGAATCTCGCCTCATTTGCCCATAGCACAGCGTCTAGCTCAAAGCTCAGCGAAACGAGAGTCTTCTGGTTTAGCATGGGTGCGTGTGGGTTAGCGTCTACATGGGGAGTACCCCAAATATCGCTATTAAAGACGACTGCAAAAGGGTTCGTAGTACTACAATGAAAATGAGAAGATTCATAAATATTTTTACTTTTAGTTTTCATTAATAGATTACCTTACGTCGGCATTATTTTCAAGGGCTTCACGGTCGTTCCCAGCTAGAATGTTTACGTAAAGTAGCACTACGACAACAAACACGACACAGCTGGCCAGTGCCCTCGACCGTCTGACATCAGTAGACCCATACATACGACGTCAAGTGCAATCGAGGAGAGGCTAAGTCACGTGACCTGATTCTCAACAAAAATCGCGGCTATAAATTAAGTCACGTGACACATGACCACAATGTAATAGTCTTTCACCCAGCAACGCACAACGATGACGTCTTACTTGGCCTACTTCTTTCCTGGTGATTGTTACAAGGCCGTAATCGAAGATCTTACTGTGCCCGACGGTGAGTACCTTTGCAAGCTTGGTCCATATACAACGCACTCACGTTCATTCTTTCATAGCAACATGCATGAAGTTGGCCATTGGACGCTTCCTAAGCTTAGGAATCATCCTCGGTTCAGTACTCGGTAAGCTTAGATCAATATCGGAGGATGAACAGTAGGTTGATTTCTTTTGTTTGTTGTTAATCGGTAGTGAAGCTTCCACAGATAATTAAAATAATCTCAGCTGGCTCCGTGGAGAATCTTGCCTACTCGGCCTTCCTGCTCGAGCTGATAGCATGTATGTTCACGTCAGCATACAACTATGCAAACGGCTTTCCATTCAGGTGAGACCATAACGATTATGGTAGGCCTAGTAATGAATTATTTGTTGTTAATCTTTCCAATTCACTAATGCAAAAACTAGAATTAATAATTTATTTATTTGGATGCTGTTTATGTGGTCATGGGGATGTGTCTGGTGAAGGGTGATCAGAGAGGGTGTGGTCTTCATGTGTCTGGTGAAGGGTGATCAGAGAGGGTGTGGTCTTCAGGTGGGTGATCAGAGAGGGTGTGGTCTTCATGTGTCTGGTGAAGGGTGATCAGAGAGGGTGTGGTCTTCATGTGTCTGGTGAAGGGTGATCAGAGAGGGTGTGGTCTTCATGTGTCTGTGGTGAAGGATGATCAGAGAGGGTGTGGTCTTCAGGTGGGTGATCAGAGAGGGTGTGGTCTTCATGTGTCTGGTAAAGGTGATCAGAGAGGGTGTGGTCTTCATTTGTCTGGTGAAGGGTAATCTCGTACCCAGACCAACATTACGCAGTTGCAGTTGGATTACATCACTGCTACGTGTAAGTAGGGTCTGGTGAACTGCTGTACTCAAATCTGTCCAAGGTCAACAGAATTTTGGGGAACCAATCAGATTAGAGTTATGCAATAATTGCATCTCTTTTTATAATCGAGAGATTAATTAGGAATTCGTGATGGTATGTGGTGACATGGACAGTTTTTCTAAGGCACATGCCTATGGGCCAACTTGCCAGCTTCTACGGTGGGGTTACACTGCCCCTGTGTGTGTGTGTGTGTGTGTGTGTGTGTGTGTGTGTGTGTGTGTGTGTGTGTGTGTGTGTGTGTGTGTGTGTGTGTGTGTGTGTGTGTGTGTGTGTGTGTGTGTGTGTGTGTGTGTGTGTGTGTGTGTGTGCGCGTGTGTGTGTGTGTGTATGTGCGTGTGCGTGCATGTGCGTGCGTGCGTGCGTGTTGTGTGTACCACACACACACACATGCACACACACACACATGCACACACACAGGGGCAGTGTAGCCCACCGTACGTAGAAGCTGGCAAGTTGGCCCATGTGCCTTAGAAAGACTGTCCATGTCACCACAAATTAACCTCTCGATTATAACTAAGATATGCAATTGGTTCCCCAAAATTCTGGTGACCTGGACAGAATTGAGTACAGCAGTTAACCAGACCGTACTTACGTGTAGTGGTGATGTAATCCACCCGCAACTGCGTAACGTTGGGTCTGGGTACTAGACTAGCTGAAGGGTGATCAGAGAGGGCGATGCACATTTCCTATTACAATGTGGACCAGTTGTCAGTCAGGTTCCTTTGCACATGACACATTCAATACTTTGCCAAGAGGTGTGTGAATGAACTGTTCAGTTTTTTTTTTTTTGTTAATGTAGTATTGAGATATAAAATGCAATCAAGTCTCAAATCAGAAGGTCATCATGGTAGGCTAAGCTTGGTTCCTGTGAAGGCACTGCTAGCATGCTAGCATCATTTGATCAGCTACTTCTGAGCATCCTGTTATGTTTTTAATCACACTATGCAATTATTTCTTCCAACATCGTGTAAATGTAGATAAGGGTTGTGGTTTGTCAACATTGTGTTCAGTTTTCAGATTCTTTTGTGTATGGTACTGTGCCAGTGTTCTTTTATTCCAGCACATGGGGAGAAACTCTGTTCATCACTATCCAAGTGATCATCCTGCTGTCTTTGATGTTTTACTATAACCGTCAGACCACCTACGCACTTGCCTTTCCACCTCTGGTTGCATTTGCTGCCTGGATTCTATCCTCGGGGATTCTGTCAATGGATGCATTAACATATTGCCAGGCAGCAACACTTCCAATCATGCTTTTGAGCAGAGTGAGTACCTGGGGTGATCCCTTATTCCATTTCACCCTTTTTTTTAATTTCACCTTATTCACTCTCACCAACATCTCTATCTGCTCCAACCCTTCCCAAAAAAATAATAACTGCAGGTGTCACAGATAATCTCAACTTATAGGAATGGCTCCACTGGTCAGCTGTCGTTCATTACTGGGGTTATGAATGCCATGGGAACAGGTGCCAGGGTGTTCACTACCCTCAATGAAATAAAGAGCCAGCTCCTGCTTGTACAGTCTCTGGCCATGTTCACAGTCAATACTCTCATCCTCCTCCAGTTCTTCCTCTACTGGCGTGTGCCTTCCACCAAAGTCAGGAAGGATTAAGGACAATTATAATCATTTTATAGATGTACACATAAACATAATTATAGAAACCATTTTATCGTAATTGTATCACCGTTGTTTAGGTTGTGCATGCAGTAGCTGCTTTTCTCGTAATTAGCAGTTACATCACCGCACATCACAGTTTAACTTCACTTGAAGAGTTGGCAGTCGATCTCAACAAGTCGCCATGGCAGATAACGATTGCATTCCATATTAACTAGCTCACTGTTCACCATATGCAAATTATGAAGTCACAAGATGGAATGGAATAATACAGGCCAATAAATGATTTGTATGATAGTGACGAGGATTAGTGAATATCGATAGCACACCACATCCCCCTGCATGGAAAGAATGCGGACCAACTTGAAGTTGCTGCTACTGGTCGCAGTTGCCAGCAGTGCCCTGGATGTGCACGTGAGGATTTCGTTCTCATCAAAGTCTTGCAATTAAAATATAAACGAACACTTGATTTTATCTCGTCGCAGGATAGCACTTCACAGCTGAACTTCACCTTTGGAGAACTGACAGTCGTTCTAAACAAATCGCCATGGCAGATGACGATAATAGACCGCGTTACCCAGCTCAATCTGTTAACTGAAACGTCTGATAGCGAGTATCGTTTGGTGAGCATCTGGCATGTGTCGGTTGAGCATGCTTAAACTTGCCTTTCCACCTTGCAGGGCTTTGGCAAGTGGGACGGCATTTACCTGGACATTTACGAGGGCTACTTGTTCCGCGTTGGGCTCATCGTGGAGTGGTACAGTGCCCAGGACGTCGTCAGCTGGTCGAACGGTAGCGACTCCTTGAGCGTGCTAGTAAGCGCGTCGGGCCCATCAGGTCGATACATCCAGGTCAACTTCACGGATTTCCAAGCGAGGCAGTTCTCCCTCCACGCAACAGTGGTGGGAGCAGGTGCTACCGACCTGTGAGTAGCGTTTTCCGTCGAAACGTTTCTCCTCTTAGCAGGGAACTTCGTAATTGCTTGCAGCAATCGGATGGGTATTGGCTTCCTGACACCCGACGAGGAGCAGTTCTTTGGCTTTGGAGAGAGGTTTACTGGATGTAACCAGAGGGGACACGCTGTTGGCTCGTGGCTGGAGGATGGCAACTGGGGAGTGGGGGTGTTTGGAAATGCAACGTGGGATCTCAGGGTTAGTACAGAGAAATGGTCAGATGGTTGTATGCACATTTGTGTTTGTGTGTGTGTGTGTGTGTGTGTGTGTGTGTGTGTGTGTGTGTGTGTGTGTGTGTGTGTGTGTGTGTGTGTGTGTGTGCGTGTGTGCGTGTGTGTGTGCATGCGTGTGTGTGTGCATGCGTGTGTGTGTGTGTGCATGCGTGTGTGTGTGCATGTGTGTGTGTGCATGTGTGTGTGTGTGCATGCGTGTGTGTGTGCATGTGTGTGTGTGCATGTGTGTGTGTGCATGTGTGTGTGTGCATGTGTGCATGTGTGTGTGTGTGTGGGTGTGATGATATAAAGAGCACTCTCTCATGCTGATGTTGGAAGGTTCCCAAAGGGGAGGAGTCTACATACTGTCCAATGCCTCTCATGATCTCATCAAAAGCCTATGGTCTGCAGATGGACACTTTTGTGAGGTACACTGTGTGTATAAGTTTGTGCGTGTGTGTGTGTGTATGTGTGTGTGCATGTATGTGTGCATGTATGTGTGTGCGTGTGTGTGCATGTATGTGTGCATGTGTGTGTGATTGTGTGTGTGTGTGTAAAGAGCATCAATAGAGGGGAGGAGTATGATAAAGAGAGGGGTGTGGTCAGAAGAGAATGGAGATCTGCAGCAGCTATAAGTTGTGTATACCCTATAGGACCGTCTTTGACTTGGCCAAGACAGCACCAAATCTGATGTTGCTTCAACAAGAAAGCAATGGACTTGATATAATCTTCTTTATGGGAGTAACACCACGGGTTAGCGACATGCAATCATTTCTATCTTTCTATCACGTTTTAGTGGTTATGTTTCAGGATACCTTCTCAATGCTTATTGAAAAGAATGGAAAGTCATTGATTCCACCTCCTTGGGAGGTAAATAATGCCAAATGTGTGATGAAGTCTTGAAGAGCATCTTATAACAGTGTATTCAGATGTGGTGGTGGTGGTGATGTGAGGCTCGACAACAGTGCCATATTGAATGCTTTTCCTTCATCTAGTTTAGCCCTTGGAACCAGTTCACTGATGAGGAAGATGATGTCACAGCTGTCCAGAGGCTAAAGTATGGAATGTCACACAATGCCTAATTGTAATGTTTCTATTTAATGCTCTGCACTGGCACACAGCGAACTGTACTTCAAATATGACATTCCAACCTCAGTGAACATAGATTCTGTCCACTTTTTCCCTGAGGGGGCACAGAGGGGTCACGAGGATGTCTTGAAGGTATGGGAGGGGCCTTGAATGTATGGGAGGGCCTTGAGGGTGTGGGAGGGGCCTTGAATGTATGGGAGGGGCCTTGAGGGTGTGGAAGGGGCACACGCCCATACTCTGTGCCATTTGATGGGAGCTTGGGTACATGTGTGTCTTTGCATGTACCACTCATAACAAGGATTTTTATGTTTCAGTGTTAAAAGAAGGAGAAAAAACAAACAAAAAACTAAACTAAACACAGAAAATTTCTGTCAGCGTTACATGTGATTGTTTCCAAGGGGATGGAATCATTTAATGGTCTGATCCCATGTGTAGCATTACCTGAGCATATACTATTATAACTCATCCTTCAGCAGTATTTCTCTACCCACAGAGTGAAAACGAAGAGCTATTGTCTTTAGGAGTGAAAGTGAGTCTGTTCTCTAGATTTCTCACTAACCTTGGTCATTTTCTTTTGTCAAAAACACCTTTCTCTTCTACTGGCTTTTGTTAGCCACACCTCTTCCTATGTTAACCACACTCCTTTTCCTCCAGACTCTCTGCTACTTCAACGCAATGTTAGACACCTCCTATGAAGAGCTATACAACACTGCAGCTGAAGATGGCTACTTGACAAAGACACAAGCTGGTCTGCCATATAATTATTCGTATATGGGATCACAGTAGGTAACCCAGTCATTGAAGGTGGCTCTCTTCATCATAGCCTCATGCTAAACATTGCATGCATGCATTCATGCACATATGCCCACAAAACAAAAAAAAAAAAAAAAAAAAAAAAAAAAAAGAAACAAAGAAAAAAAAAAAAAAAAAGAAAAAAAAAAAAAAAAAAAAACAAAAAAAAAAAAAAAAAAAAATAAAAAAAAAAAAAAAAACAAAAAAGAAAAAAAAAAAAAAAAAAAAAAAGAAACAAAAAAAAAGAACAAACAAAAAATAACAGAAAACAAAAAAAAAAAAACAAACAAAAAAGAAAAAAAACATCAACCAAACCAAAAAACACACACACCACATCACACAGCAAACATCACACCACACCAACATACAAAAACAACCAACCAATCACACACAACACATCACACCACATCACACAACACACATCACAACCACCACACCACATCACACCACATCACATCACACCACATCACACCACATCACACTACCACACCACACCACATCACACCACACCACATCACACCACACCACATCACACCACATCACACCACACCACACCACACCACACCACACCACATCACACCGCACCACATCACAGCACCACACCACATCACACCACACCACACCACATCACACCACACCACACACACCACACCACATCACACCACACCACACCACATCACACCGCACCACACCACATCACACCACATCACATCACACCACACCACACCACACCACACCATATTCACATGCAAAACACACATACATGCACATGTACATAAATGCACATATACTTAACATGCCATACATGCACACACACACACACACACACACACACACACACAGCAGTTTTCATGTTTCCCAGGTGGATTTTTCAAACCCAGCAGCAGTGCAGTGGTATCAGGAACAGCTCAATGAAGCTGTAATGCTCAACTTCAGTGGATGGATGTATGATTATGGAGAGTACACACCTCCCTACTCTGTGTCGTACGATGGCAGCTCAGGTATAGCACCCCTCTAGTCCCCTTCCCACCCCTCCAGTCCCCTTCCCCACCCCTCTAGTCCCCTTCCCCACCCCTCTAGTCCCCTTCCCACCCCTCCAGTCCCCTTCCCCAGCCCTCTAATCCCCTTCCCTACCCCTCTAGTCTCCTTCCCACCCCTCTAGTCCCCTTTCCCCACCTCTCTAGTCCCCTTCCCCACCTCTCTAGTCCCCTTCCCACTCCTCTAGTCCCCTTCCCACTCCTCTAGTCCCCTTCCCACCCCTCTATTACCCCTCTCGTTCCCTTCCCACCCCTCTAGTCCCTTCTAGTCCCATTCCCCACCCCTCTAGTCCCCTCCCACCCTTCTAGTGCCCTTCCCACCCCTCTAGTCCCCTTCCCCACCCCTCTAATCCCCTTCCCCACCCTGTGGCCATGTTCTCCATCTCCCATGTTCCTCACATGGGTTGCCACGCCCCCCTCCCCTAGGGTTGGATATGCACAACAAGTTTGCCCTGCTATACCAGAAGACAGCATACGACTATATGAGCAGGCTGGACCCTGATCCCTCTGATGCCTATGCCCCAGACTACATGTTCTATGTAAGGTGAGGAGACACATTCTTTGTGTGTCTGTGTACCATGGTGAGCGGAACAAAAGATGATCAGAGAACTTGAATACAGGGTGTCCCATAAATGAAGGAAAATCACCACAAGTAGTTATTCTAGTGGATATTTGTCATTAATAAATAGGAAGACATTATGGTGAGATAAATAATAATTTAATTAATGCTTAATTAAAAGCAAATGACTATTCATAATCAAGCGCCTGAAGATCACATCTTTTGACCATTAATACTCTACAATATGGAATTTGTTAATTAATATCAGGTTACAGTTTTAGCTAAGTAAATAACCTTCATTAAAAATTATAACCTGAATATCGGTGGTTGAATGAGTAGTTGAATTTATTACCAATTTAACTAACTGAAATTTAAGAAGCAGGATGTTCGATAGTTGAGTTGATAAGTCATATGATTTTTTTGTTGTGTGTAAATTGATTAAATTAATATTTATTAATTTTGATTTAGAAGGTAAATATATAATAACTTATGGATGTTAAGACAATGAAGCACTTGAAGTATTCAGTAGAATTTGCAAGGAGACTAGCCGACATACAACGTCATACATCAGTCTCTAAAACACTTAAGGCTGGGCACATGTAGCAAAATGCCAGTACCCTCCTTGCATGTTGTTGGCAAAGTACAATAATTGGTGTTTTAAGTATAATTATGAATATTGTGCATAATATAATGTATGGGACAGTGCCGAACCTAACACATGTTTTTTCAAGCTTTCAAATAATTTGATATTCTAAGAGAGATACCTAGGTCCTCCACAACTTCTTCTTTCTTATGCACCAGAAATTGGTCTGGCCATCATGGAGTTACAATGACCTGAATTATTAATTAGGCGTACGTTTCAATTGCATGTGCTCCTGCCTGGAAAATTGTATATTATCATGTTAGGGTCATGTAATTATGTGTACCAGTTCCAATAGAATTAAATTCGTATAACATAATATAATAATTAAAAGTTAATTATCAAGCTCATTTATAATTTTCCTTGATAGTGGGACACCCTGTATATCAGTTAAGAGCACATCTGAACATTGAATCTCATGTGGGGGTGTTTGAATCTCATGTGGGGGTGTTTGAATCTCATGTGGGGGTGTTTGAATCTCATGTGGGGGTGTTTGAATCTCATGTGGGGGTGTTTGAATCTCATGTGGGGGTGTTTGAATCTCATGTGGGGGTGTTTGAATCTCATGTGGGGGTGTTTGAATCTCATGTGGGGGTGTTTGAATGTCACGAATGCACAAGCTTTGAGATGGTGGAGTAATTTTGATTGAACCAAGTCAAGAATTTGTTCCCCCAGTGTTTCTCACTAGTTTTGTCTTATAATGGATATTACATGACAAATAATTAATGGCACAAATGCATTACATCCAGCCTGCTTATAAAGAAACAAATAGGATTGTTTCCGTGAAAAAGGGACGTAGCACATGTTTGTTTTTTTTTATTTCGAAATGTTTGATAATCTAGAAGTCTGAAATGTCCTCTATACATTGCTTCTTGAGAATCGGAGTATCTATCGTGGAGTTGTAAGGTGCTGAATTTTTAATTAACCATACATTTCAAGCGTTACATTTCTATTGTGTGTACTGGAAATTTTATAATGTGCTAGGTCCCTTTACACGGAATGGATCCCAAATGATAAAATCTTGGTATTCAGCAGTACAATATGTGGGTATATTTCCTCTCCATTGTGTTTGATGCAGATGGGAATACAGCTCAGGCTGAGTTAGGACTTGTGGCCAGACTGCATTGATTTGTGGATATTACGCTCTGCCCCACCGCACACCATTACACATCTTTACATACACATGGCAGATCAAGCTATACAGGGTCGCAGCAGTACACGTGGGCCCAATGGACTGGGGACCCTTCATCTGACTGGTACCGCCCACCAAATGCAGGTCACATGACCTGTACCCACTGTCCCATGTAGGAGCTATGCCAGTGGACTACCAGCCCAGGTAGTGGCCAGTCTAAACATCGGGCTGTCAGGAATGCCTTACTCTGGATCAGACATAGGTAAGAGGAAGGAGGGGAGGAGGAGGAGAGGAGGAGAGGAGAGGGGATGGGGAAGATAAGAATCCCAATGGTTGCTGTGTTGCTGGTCAAGCTGTACTTACTGCATGCATGTATTCTTGTTGAGTCTAGAGACACTGAAGCACCTAGAAAATCATTAAACCAGATATGACCTCAAATAGTGGTGTAGAGGGGGTAGGAGGGTGTAGAGGGAGGAGGGTGTAAAGGGGAGGAGGGTGTGGAGGAGGAGGAGGGTGTAAAGGGGAGGAGGGGGTAGAGGAGGATGAGGGTGTAGAGGGGGAGGAGGGTGTAGAGGGGGAGGAGGGTGTAGAGGGGGGAGGGTGTAGAGGGAGAGGATGGTTGTAAAGGGGAGGAGGGTGTAGAGGAGAATGAGGGTGTAGAGGGGAGGAGGGTAGTGTAGAGGGGGAGGAGGGTGTAAAGGGGAGGAGGGTTGTAGAGGGGGAGGAGGGTGTAAAGGGGAGGAGGTTGTAGAGGGGAGGAGGGTTGTAGAGGGAGAGGAGGGTGTAAAGGGGAGGAGGAGTGTAGAGGGATTACCCTGAGTACGGGAAGGGAGGTACAGGAGAAGATGAGCTATTGGTATAGTTAACATGTAATACCATTATATGGGTATAGTTAACATGTAATACCATTATATGGGTATAGTTAACATGTAATACCATTATATGGGTATAGTTAACATGTAATACCATTATATGGGTATAGTTAACATATAATACCATTATATGGGTATAGTTAACATGTAATACCATTATATGGGTATAGTTAACATGTAATACCATTATATGGGTATCGTTAACATGTAATACCATATATGGGTATAGTTAACATATAATACCATTATATGGGTAGTTTGGTTGGAATCTAGGATGCACTGCATTGCTACAATTTTTGTTTGGCCCCACCCACCTACAGGTGGGTTTGAGTGGTACGTGGATCCGGTTCCGGACCTGGAGTTGTGGGCGAGGTGGACTGCTGTTGGGAGTGTGAGTGGCTTGATGCACGAGCAAGGAGGAGGAAAAGGGCTTGGGGCCAAGAGCAACATTTTTGAATTCCCCAACGGCACATCAATATGGAGGAAATTTGTCAAACTGCGGACACAGCTGTTTCCCTACATCTATACACAAGCCCACATAGCCCATGAGGTGAGGGGTGTGGCACCTGGGTGTGGCACTTGTGAGAGATACCCAAGAAGTGTGGAGTGTGTGTGTATCCATGTTGTGTGTGCATGTGTGTGTATGTATGTGATGCATGTTTGTACATTTTTATGCCTGGGGGACAAAACAGTACGCCTATGTGTCATTGTCCTCCCCTCCAGTACATGTTTGGGGACTCATTCCTGGCAGCCCCAGTGGTGAACCAAGGGGCCACCAAGTGGGAGGTGTACCTGCCCACCTACGGGGATGGTCTGGGCCCCCTGTGGCTTGATGTTGGCTCCACCTTCCAGGTACTCAATATGCCTCTATACATTTTTAAAAAAATTATAAAATGCTTGCTAAGTTCTTTTGCTAGTAGTAAGTGTGCATGTGTGATTCAAATGATCAAATTATCTCAGCTGGCAAAGATGATTATAACAATGACCTCAATGGATTCCCAACATCACTTATAGTACTTACTTGGTGTGCAGTTTTAGAAGCACGTTAGCATCTTGTTTTCTTTTCATATTCATTTGTCATCTATTGGGTCAGTATGGTCAAACAGCATTGTGCTGAAACTCAAGGTGCACATTATCAAATGGTGTGCATTAAAAGAAAGTAGCACCAGTGTTGCACTTAGTGACACTTCACAGATATGGACTTCGATAAGTTATTGTCTTCAGCAAAGAATGGTGCAGCCAATCTCTGAAATTTCAGCAGAGGTTAATAGCGCTTTCAGGATCATAATAAGAGCTTTAAATGTGATGGCGTTTAAGACGTATAAGTTATGTCCCATCACAGAGAGCTACTAGCATGGTTCTTTACCCTTTTACCACACAGTACGACTCAGCTGATGGTCGATATCGTATTGGATTCAGCGATTACTACACAGGAGGGCAGTACGTTGGTACAGGGGGAGGAGGAGGGGGAGGGGGGGAGGAGGGGGGCAATGCATAGATCATAACCACTGCCTTACCACAGGACCGTAACGGTGGAATCTCCCATCGACAACGTACCTCTGTTTGTCATGGCTGGCAGCATCATTCCTGTTCTGGACCCCAGGGTCTTGACCCTCAACAATGCCACCAACTCCTCTGTCACAACCTGGTGGGACCTCAAGGTAAGGGAATGGGACGTTGTGATGAGGGATGGGAGATTGTGAGGAGGGGATGGGAGGTTGTGATGAGGGATGGGAGATTGTGAGGAGGGGATGGGAGGTTGTGATGAGGGGTGGAGGTTGTGAGGAGGGATGGGAGGTTGTGAGGAGGGATGGGAGGTTGTGAGGAGGGATGGGAGGTTGTGATGAGGGGTGGAGGTTGTGAGGAGGGATGGGAGGTTGTGAGGAGGGATGGGAGGTTGTGAAGTGGGGATGGGAGGTTGTGATGAGGGGATGGGAGGTTGTGAGGAGGGATGGGAGGTTGTGAGGAGGGATGGGAGGTTGTGAGGAGGGGATGGGATGTTGTGAGGAGGGGATGGGAGGTTGTGAGGAGGGATGGGAGGTTGTGAGGAGGGGATGAGGGGTTGTGAGGAGGGGTTGGGAGGTTGTGAGGAGGGATGGGAGGTTGTGAGGAGGGATGGGAGGTTGTGAGGAGGGGGTGGAGGTTGTGAGGAGAGATGGGAGGTTGTGAGGAGGGATGGGAGGTCGTGAGGAGGGGTGGGAGATTGTGAGGAGGAGAGTGTGATGGGGATGGGATTTGCATCATCACCATGTGGGGAGGGGTGGAGGGATGATGTGGGGAGGGGTGGAGGGATGATGTGGGGAGGGGTGGAGGGATGATGTGGGGAGGGGGGAGGGGGGAGGGATGATGTAGGGAGGGGTGGAGGGATGATGTAGGGAGGGTGGAGGGATGATGTGGGAGGGGTGGAGGGATGATGTGGGGAGGGGTGGAGGGATGATGTGGGGAGGGGTGGAGGGATGATGTGGGGAGGGGTGGAGGGATGATGTGGGGAGGGGTGGAGGGATGATGTGGGGAGGGGTGGAGGGATGATGTGTGAAGTACAGGGAGGTGAAACTTATGTATGTCGTGTGATCATTATGTGATCATTACTGTGTTCTGTCAAATCATAGGATCTTAGAAATGCTTGGATTTTTGCTGACAAGGATTTCAGTGCAGATGGTTGGACTTGGGACGGTTTGGCCTACTCACTTCAGAGGTCACTCCATGGCAGTGTGGAGTTCACAGTGAAGGGTGCCCCTACCAACTCCACCCACATCCTGCAGATCGCTGGTCCATGGAGTGCTTACGGAGTGCCAGGTGATGTCACAAGTGGGGGGTCAGACCTCCCCCTGCAGACCAGCTGGGAGGATGTGTTGGCTAGTGGTGGTCCCGGGTACTACTATGACCAGGCACAGATGGTGCTGTGGATCAAGTTGACAGAGACTGACTCGGCCAGCGTGACACTGAACAGTGTGTAGTGCTTGACATTGGTGTTTGTTTTGTCACCTGTGATGATTAGTAAAGTGAAACTTTTGTATAGGTGTCATAATATGTTAGTGCATGAGTTAGGTACCAGTTATTAAAAGCAAATAAGACTTGGGAGTTGCATTTTATGCTGTAGTCATGCCATTATACATGAAGAGTAGCAGTACAGTTTATATGGCAAACTCTGTTTAGGGCATCATGCAACCATTCTTACACCTTGCCTTGCTTGCTGCTAATTACAAAATCCTCCCCTTGTCAAAGAGAGATATGAATCCTCCCCTTGTCAAAGAGAGATATGAATCCTCCCTTGTCAAAGAGAGATGTGAATCCTCCCCTTGTCAAAGAGAGATATGAATCCTCCCTTGTCAAAGAGAGATATGAATCCCCCCCTTGTCAAAGAGAGATATGAATCCTCCCTTGTCAAAGAGAGATGTGAATCCTCCCCTTGTCAAAGAGAGATATGAATCCTCCCCTTGTCAAAGAGAGATATGAATCCTCCCCTTAACTTGTCAAAGAGAGATATGAATCCTCCCCTTGTCAAAGAGATATGATATTATTTCCAATACCATTTAGATGTAGTGTAGTTATATATGTGTTTGAACTTTAGGCCTAGGTATTAATTTCTGTTATTACATCATTAATATAACTGGCTTGATCGTCTCATTTTGATAACTGATAATGACTCCTTGTGTCCTAGGTAGGTAGGTTTGTTGTATTACGCATGCTATGTATTGTATTGGTAAAAATTCAAATGAAAAAATAATAGTAAAGTTATTTTTTGGAAAAATATCGTGTTTATTTTTTATTTAATTTAGTCTCGCAATATGCACACTATAGACAATGGAGGAGATGGAACTGAAACCATTAAAGATCAATGTAAGATTTGATTTGCGATTAGAAGACAAATTAATTCGCGATGAATGTCGTTAGCACATCCAATAAGACTCCTCCCCCGGCAAACTGGAAAGAATGCGGACCAACTTGAAGTTGCTACTACTGGTCGCGCTTCTTGCAGTTGCCAGCAGTGCCCTGGATGTGCACGTGAGGATTTCGTTCTCATCAAAGTCTTGCAATTAAAATATAAACGAGCACTTGATTTTATCTCGTCGCAGGATAGCACATCACAGCTGAACTTCACCTCTGGAGAACTGACAGTCGTTCTAAACAAATCGCCATGGCAGATGACGATAATAGACCGCGTTACCCAGCTCAATCTGTTAACTGAAACGTCTGATAGCGAGTATCGCTTGGTGAGCATCTGGCATGTGTCGGCTGAGCATGCTTAAACTTGCCTTTCCACCTTGCAGGGCTTTGGCAAGTGGGACGGCATTTACCTGGACATTTACGAGGGCTACTTGTTCCGCGTTGGGCTCATCGTGGAGTAGTCTCGTACCCAGACCCACATCGCAGCTGCGGATGGATTACATCACCGCTACGCGAATAGTGGCGTAGCGGTGATGTAATCCATCCGCAGCTGCGATGTGGGTCTGGGTACGAGACTAATCGTGGAGTGGTACAGTGCCCAGGACGTCGTCAGCTGGTCGAACGGTAGCGACTCCTTGAGCGTGCTAGTAAGCGCGTCGGGCCCATCAGGTCGATACATCCAGGTCAACTTCACGGATTTCCAAGCGAGGCAGTTCTCCCTCCACGCAACAGTGGTGGGAGCAGCCTAGCGTACGGGAAGCTACGCAACTACGCCGTCCGTATCTGTCATATGGGTCCCTTCGCCGCTAAAGAGGTTTGCTTATTTGACTTGCAAGGCCCTAAGCGAACGTACTGTACGCCGGTTATAATGCACTAATTATATTGCCCTAGCGAGCGTACTTTAGGCTATCTTCGTTCTGATGTCGGAAAGAATTTTTAATCTACTTTCTCTTTTTTCACTCTAGCTCGCTCTAGAGGTTGCTGTGCTTTTCCCACTAGTGCCACTGGTATATTCTGTCCCTGGTTTTGGAACATTCAGCTTGTGATACCAAAGGCAAAGGTGAGGCTCCCATGAGGCTTTATTTAGAACCACATACAATAGGTGTGGGGGTGGAAGCTGGTAGAATATGGGGTCAATGTTAGTGACTACTGCTACTGCCAAACATCAAAGGGAACGAGTTAGTGAGTAGATAAGATTTTCGGTTTTGCTCGTATAAGCAGTGCGCTTCATTCCTGGGTAACTGGTTTGTGTTGGCACGAAACATGTCTGCTTCGGTTTTGCTCGTATAAGCAGTGCGCTTCATTCCTGGGTAACTGGTTTGTGTTGGCACGAAACATGTCTGCCAGGGTGCCGCCGACATGCCACAGTGGTAAAAGTACATAACTGGTTCTTTCTCTGTTCAGTCTTTCAGTCTAGGTGTGTTCCTGACTACTGGTTCCTCTAAATTATCGAACATTCAGCTTGTACTGTCATTTTCAAAATGTGAGGCTGGCTCGGATGAGGCTTTATTTAGAACAATAGTTGATACGGCCACGGGGTGGGAGTGTACGCGTGTGGAATCTTTTGTGGGTGTGAAAAGAAAGAAAGAAAAAAAGAGCCTATGAGCAACACATTAGGGACATAAGAGCATGCCTCCTTCTCACCAATAGAGATTTTTAAATTTGTTTTCCACCAAAGTTACTTTAATATTAAGAAACTTTGGTCCATCTTGATGTGAATTGACCCTATGTTATGTACGTCGTCGTGTGTTAGGATATTAGTGGCGCCGTCCTCTGTTCTATTCTATCTGGTTCTGGTTACACAACCAAAAATTTTGGCCCCTTACGGTAACCGTAAATTTCCTGATACGGTATGTTATCGTGGTTGTTTCCGGTTAATCTTACATACTGTAACGATGGCGACTACATCCCTTTACGGTTGCGTCCGGTGCCTTGATTGTAAGCCCATGTAATTAACGGGTTTTCTCATTGCCGTAAACAGATCGAACCGAGGGCGTAGAACTGCTGATATCGGGCTGTATACGTGCATGTATTTTGTATTGGGTGGGCTGCCATGGTTTTCTTTTTCAGATCATCTTTATTGTAAAAAAACTTTATTGTACACAGAAAAGATTGTTACAAAACAGCATATTATTCCAGTTATGTTCAAAAACAAGCCTTGACAGTTCAGTTTCTTCTCTTTCTTGTATGTGCTACACACTTCTCTCCACAAACATACATGTTGCATCACATTCATGGACAAAGGAGACTGCTCCAAGTATGTTGCTGCTATCCACTGAGAGGATGGTTCGTGACAATGAGAACAAAGGACAGTCAAACTCATTCAAAAGTGATGTTCCATCAGCCAGAGCCATTGCTTCAAACCCTCTGACAAAGCACAAAGTTGCACCACTCGATGTTAACTGGACTGTTGTAAGGAGTTGACCATACATGAACTACGTGTATAGAGAAGTACATGTAGATAAAATGGAGAGCATGATCGTTGTACTGTTGTACCTCATTAACAGGAGCATAAAACTTAACATAATCACCAGCGTGGATGAGCTCATTGTTGTGAGAAACCACCGCTCTGCACTGCACAACTGACTGCTGACGTGCATCATCAAAGTCCAGGCCAACAATTTGAAATGGAGGATCCATTGTAAGGAGTTGGCTGAAAGTTACTGATGAGAGATCTTGAGTGTCAATTTTGACAGTGCCAAAAAGTACAACATTTTTGGAAGCCTGTGAAGGGTTGGAATCTATGAATGTGCCCCATGAAAGCAGTAGAGTTCAAACCTTTCGTCCACAGCCTGGTTGATAAATAGTCTTTGTTTTATTTAAAAGTTTCATGGGGACAGAGTTGAAGAAATGTTGCACAGCATTTGTGTTGTACAGCTCGCGCAGCCCACTGCCACATCTTAAAAAAAATACCATGAATAAAACTTAAAAATATATAAAGCAACACAAATTACTGTTCATTTGTGTTGAATAGGCCCCCTTCACAGATATAACGAACGTGATCCATTATAGCAAAGTGGTTTGCTATATCTCTGCTGGGAGCAAGTTTATTCCCATAGATGTTTTGCAATCGAACCAAAGAATTGAAAGATTCACACCTATACTAAGGCAAAAAAAAACAAACAAAAAAACGGTGGTTCATTTACGTTCTAAAGTTACCTTTCAGCACTAAATGCAGATGATGGCCCATAGTCAAGCATACAGTCGACCAGATGTAGAAGGTAGTGTGTTTTTTGTTTGTGAACCAACTCTGGCATGTGAGCCATGCAATTATCCACATACTCCTTGCAAATGTGACGCAGTTGTTCATCTTGCGATGGCTCAAAATGACTACAGTATGCCATATGAAATACCTGCATAAAAAAATAAAATAAAATTACAGGCCGAAAACACTCCTTACACATACTAACCTTTGAAAGGCTCAATAGTACTCTTTTTTGACCAGAAGATAGATATGGATGGAGGATGAAAATAGCCATTTGTGCCCACGCTTTATAATCTCTACCAACAAATGACTTGTAATGTCTGCACACATTGCCATGTATTTTGACACTAAATCCGGACATGTTAAAAGCAGATATTCTTGCAAGAACTTGCTGTTTATGTTCTTTTGATAACGTAGGCATCACGTGGCTCAAGAAATATTTGCATGCACCCAGTAACATTGTATGCAACACTTCAACAGGAATGCTCCTGTTACAATACACGAATGCAAATGAATGGTAGAGTTACACCTTCACTGCTAACTTACTTGAAGAGGTCTGCGAGGATGTGAAGTAATGAATTTGGGACATCCCTTAACCCTACCTCAGTACTCTTATCAGATTTGGCTTTCTCTGTACGCTGGGATTGTATTTCCTGTATTTGCTGCAAAGATATGTCCCTTGTTCTCTCTTCACATACTGAACATGGTGTAGTATCTCTGTCAGCCTGAAATAAAATTCTCTATTAGCCCATATGAATCAATATCAGCTGCACTCACCATGCAAAACCGGCAGAATTTCTTAGCTGAGCCTCCAAGATGGTTCAGCAGTTGAGACGCACGAGGGTTGTCACATATCACGCAAAGCAGTGGTGCAATTACAAGCACAGTTTCCTTGTAAAACGAGTCATAAACTATGAGACCATCAAGTTCAAGCTGTTGCAGTTGTTGTGCAACACATTCTGTCATGTCAAGCACATCCATGAGGTCAGTGCATGACACAAAATGAATGTTTTCTGGCTTTGCATTCTCATGTCTTGGCAAACCAGCTAGCATAAGATACCAGGATTCAAACTTATGCCATTTCTTACTTTTGTTACCACTTAGATCGTCTGTGAACAGGATGAGAGGTAGCATTACTACCTTTCTTCCAGCAGCCTTGGTTTTGAGATGATTTGGTTTCAAATAATTGCAAGAATCGTAAAGAATATGGAAATTTTACATAATGGCATTAAATAAGTTATCATACCTCATGACTAAGCCGTATAAAAGAGTGAGCAAGTTCATCCCACTTAATCACCTCAGCAGGTTTTTCACATATGGCATGTACAGATGAAATTGGTATGGCTATCATGTCAAATATAATATTAACATGTTCAGGAATATAAGCCTCTGTGTCTGGCACTATTTGAGCAAAGCGATTGAAATCAACCAAAGTGTCAATTTCACAGTACACCTCCTTGCAAGAATCCTAATAGTAAATACAGTAAATCATAGTTCTGGTGTAGTGGCAAATACACATACCACTTGAAAAAACTTCACAATTACACCCTTGGAAAGGCCCAGTTTAGGATGTTGGAAATAAACACAATCTCGAACAAAGACATCCACTCCAGTATCAAGTTCAGCCATTGGAGATGCAAATCGGCTATCAGTACTCCACTTTTTTCCATGAAAAATCTCACTTTAAAAAATTCACTCATAATTCTACATCTCTACCACAGATCATAGTTTGTAAACTTACGTATACACATTATTTACCACTGGATAACGAGCAAGGAGGTGAGATAACTTGCTGCTTCCAAGGCAGTGAGATATTATTGACGAAATTGACAAGACGTAGAATGGCGTATTTGCAGGAGACAGAACCTATAAGTAGAGTCACTGCAATGTACATATAGCTACAAGTTTTGATACAACATACCCGTTTTGGAGGAACAAAATCAGGTAGTTGAAAATGTTTAACCTGAGAAAGACTTGGCACTTCAACTCCAGCACCTTTTAATGTAGCCCACATGAACGAGAGATTAGTCTGACCCTAAGTTGAACAATGAAATGCACATGCACATACGTAACATGTGTGCTGTACACATACCATTGGACGAGGACTGTGCAGGTGAAAGAAAAGGAGAGCAAAGAGTTTACTTGGAAATGGGTAATAGCTTTCAGTGTGCCGAAACATAGAGTTCCCAAGCTGTCCTTCACTGCCTATAAGCAAATACCATCATCATCCTCATACAAGTATACGTGATCAATTAGCTTGCCTATTTCGAGATCAATATCCGAATCATCCAAATCAGATTCAGAATACACGGCCTCAGGTTGTAGCTCCTCATCATAAAGGGCTCCGCTTGTTTGGAACACATCACTTCCGTATACTTCTGCATCCTATTATGCAGTTGCATGTACATGAACACGGAATTACAGCATTGCTAGAGTAATAACACAATATGTATATTGTACCTCTCTATGCGAGCCAATGTAAGACGAGCCAGTGTGGGATGGGTCATCGATTTCAAGCGCCTCAACATTTGACAGATGTTTTTGCGTTTGAAGATGTCTCACAAACCTCCATCGTTGCCCAAAACTTTGTTTACAGACCTCACAATGAAACACTGCATATACCAAAGGTCCAACATAACTCAATCGTACTAAAGCACATTGCAAAACAGTTTATTTTACATTCTTTCACTGGCCTTCTGACAACGGTTCCGCCATAACTAATCTGAACCTGACTGGCAGCGCAAGTAATCATCTGCCACGCATTCAAGGAACCTCTGGAAGTGTTTAGAACCCTTTGCTTCGTGGTAGGAGTAGGCCAAGAGAGTCTGGGATGTTCGTTCAGTACTGACACTCTAAATTGTCGCCCACTTTTGCCACAATTTTTTTTAATGCTGCACTTGGCTTTGTTTACACAGCAATGAGCACAATGTTGACGGCTACTTCTCTGCCACGGCATTCAAGGACGGAAAATGAACCCTCTGGAAGTGTGCAAAATCCTTTACTTCGTCGTAGGAGCTTAGCGGGCTCAGCCTCAACCTCAACCCACTCAGAATCCGTAAGGCCAAGGGATGATCGGCCTGGCCCTATAGCGAGAATCAGTTCAATTCACGATGCTCAAGTATTGTCACCTACCTTTCCTTCGACTGCAACAACTTCTGCAATCTCAAGCGTTTCAACTCCTTCCCTATCTGTCGATCTACCAGGGGTATTGCGGGAGTTGAGTTCGATGAGGAAGGAGATGAAACAGGCAATAGCTCACATGCAGGCTGAACTAGCCACTATAAAGCGAGGGGTAGAATTTCTCACCGAATTGCTACTGACAATCGAAAAAAGTCCGTTCAAGGTAAAACAATTCATTATTACATTCTTCAAACAGATGTTTTGTGCACTAGGAACCCCTTAACAAGGGAATCGGTACTCTTTATTGCAAAAGTTTGACCCGTCAACCATCCAGCAGGGATATACTTGTGTGTATACTTATTGGCATTTGTGTATCATTTAATAAGTCCTTGTTTTGAACAGGATGTGATTGGACAGGTCCTTGGAGACCAATCATTCAATTCCTCATTGAAGGAAAAGGCCAGGCAGTACTGCAAGAAAAAACTTACTGACATCCGATCAGAGGAACGACGCAGAGTGAGATCTCAGTTTTTCCTACATGTGTTTTTTTTTTTTACTTTAGTTTCATTCTATAGTTGTTTGGCATACAACCCTGTAGGATGTATGCTAAACTCCAAACTATGGAATTTGCCGAAAAGTTCATTGTGTCATTAAAGGTTGACATAAATATCCTTCCAGAATACAGAACGAACCTTGCTGTTTTGGTAAGTACTATTAATTATGTTTGCCATTAAGAGCTTATCTTTATCGTATCATCCAGCGAACGTTTGTAAGGACAGTCCCACATTCAAATAAGGACACGTTCAAAGAATTTCGAAAGTGGTTGAAGGGGATTTATGGTGATGCATTGCCACCTTCTGCAGACCTGGAAGAAGTTGTTAAAGTTGATGAAGAATTTGATTACTCCCTTCCTCCTACCAGCACGCTTACCAGTTCATCACCTGAACCTGAGGAGACTTCTCTGACCTCTACCCCAGCCACATAAGATGCTGCAACTGTTCATCACGACAATGCTGATCCATTATATTATCCACTTCATTCTCTGACCTCTACCCCAGCCACATAAGATGATGCAACTGTTAATCAAGACAATGTTGAGCATTGTGAATTGCACTGATCCTCGCTATAGGGCCAGGCTGATCCACTTCATTCTCTGACCTCTACCCCAGCCATGCAAGATTATTATTTATCCACTTCATTTACCTTTTATTATACTCTTTCAAAGCAAAAATAATAAATATAATTAACTTACATGTCGTTACAGTTAGTGAGCAGCCTGTTTTGGGGACGTAAAACGGATCGTTCCAATAAGTAGTGTACATCCGGTATGGCCGTGTTTTATCATGCCTGATTTCATATGTAACGGTTCATCGGTTCTTTTACGGGCTATAAAACGACCCCGTTACAATATGTTAGGTTGTTACATACCGATACATTGTCGAAACTTTTTGGTTGTGTACTTCAGAGGTAGAACCATAGATATTTATATCTATCAAATATCCACCCACAAGTTCATACACGTGGTTGTGCGCGAGTTAATTAGCTAGTGCAATTAGCCCTCGATACGTGCGCTGTTGCAAGCGTCACTGAAATACCTATTTACGGCATACCTACAAATGATTACGTTAGTTTCAAGCTATTAATAGTGTATGTTTTTGTTCCAGCTGTTTTGCTTTGAGTTAAGGCGCGTGAGTCATTATTGCACTCGGTGGTTACTGTGTAAACAAAGGAGAAGTAGAAATGGATACTGGTTTTTCAACTGGGTATTGCAGTCTAGTGGGTCGTTCCTCCATCAAGCTTTCAAGCATAGAGCCTTATGGATAGTTGCAGCTACCAGTTAAACAAAAATTGGTATGAAATGGAGATTGTTATTTTTTGCAGCCTTAAAATCTCATTAAAAATTAATTACCACATTAACCCCTGTGTGCTAATTAGATAAATGTTACGCTGGCTTATTACGTTAGTTTTCTATGTCGGGTTTTTAAAAATCTACTTTCTCTTTTTTCATATTCTGTCCCTGGTATATTCTGTCCCTGGTTTTGGAACATTCAGCTTGTGATACCTAAGGCACAGGTGAGGCTCCTGTGAGGCTTTATTTAGAACCACATAAAATAGGGTGTGGGGATGTTTGGGGGAGGGGGGGGGAGATGGTTTTGTGGGTAGAGGAAATGTAATGTGATAGACAGCAAGTGTTCTCAATAGACCCTTAAAAACCCTTTGTCTCCAGGAGGGTGAATACTAATTCCTTAACTCAACTTCCTTTGTCATAGTACAGCACCAGTGCTATGCCGGGCTAAAAAAGAATTAATCTCCTTCCTCTTTTTTCACTCTAGAGGTTGCTGTTCCTGTTTTAGTGACCACTGGTATATTCTGTTATTATTGTTGCAACTTGTGATACCATTACTAATGGCAGACGCACAACGACAAAGGGTAAGTTGTGATGTAATTCTCTAAATTGAAACTGTACCTACATTATCTGGTAATTGTTGTTAAAAGTTCTAACATGAAATGGTATTGATTTAAAATATCAATCTCATTAATATGTAGTTACAAGCTGTGAACTGTATTTAATCAACTACCGCGAGATATCCCCCCTCCGCCCCCACCGGAAAAAAAAAGGCCCGTGTTTAAACAAGTGTACATGTATCTTTGTACTCGTTAACGCTTCCGCGTACCTGTTTCAACAGTTCAGTAAAGAACTGGCACTCCCAACAGGATTGTAAAGAATGGCACACAGCTGCGTTCATTATTACGTCGATACGCCTTGTTTAAACAATATATAGAGGGATTGGCAACGCGTCACGTGAGCCGTAGAAATAGCGATTTTTTGTGTGCCATCCGACCTGCTGTTAATCGCACGTGCCTAAAAGTGTGAAACGGACTTCAAAATTCGTTTGTTTGTTGCAACCACAGTAGAACAAAACTATCCACTGCTGGGATCAAGTACGTTTTAATAGAAGTTATGTTTTGTCGTTTATATTGGCATCGAGAATTTGACGCGTGATTTTATATTGGCTTAAGTTTAATGAAATTTTACAATGTCGGGAGCGCTCTTTTTTGTGGGACAGCATCTTGCGCATCCGCCGGTTTTATAAACATCTGATAGTTTTCCTAACACACTAAATGGTTATATTTTAGCGTGATGGTGTATTTTTGTCCAACGCGAACTTGTAACGATGCCTATGGCATATTGGGTGTGTAAAACTTGTGGGACAGTTAAGCCGTAGCCGCGCAGACAAGTGTGGTAAAAGTGATACTAGCTTGTAGCTCTTTCCTTAAATTTTAGCGTCCAGGTATTGCTATGTGCTCCACGCGTTTGGTTCATGGCATGTTTTTTTTTAAAGGGAATGGGAAAAAGGAAATTTAGATTGGAACAACATCGGAAGAATGAAGAACGCGTGCAGAGAAGTCTAATCGTGTCCGTTCCTCGCGAGATGGTCGATATTTCTGTTTCTTCGTCCCTGACTATCACTCTACCATCACCATCAGCCTGCCCTGTTTCCATACCGTTAGCAGTGATTTCTGAATGTGTGGTTCCATCTCTAGAACGTCTTACATGCAATCTTAGCCTGTTGAATCCTTTTCCTGCCTGGACTGTAGTCTCCAGATATCCTTCCCTTGTGCTTTTAAAGTTCCAGATTCATGGTTCTGGCATATCAGTTAACGTTAACAGAACTATCAACTACTGTGTCTCCATCCATCAGGAGTTAAACTGGTCATTTAGCCTCCAGAATAGAACTGTTCACTCTGACGTTTGCAGCATGTTAAGGTTTCTTCCTACCATCATAAATTCAATTGGAAAGTTGAAATATGTTCTGGATAAACTGGATGGTGCATACCTGTGTGGTGGAAACCCAGATCGTCATTTACTTCAGCAATGGCACTACAATGCCTCCACACTACATGGACTATCTGGTAAGTATTGTGTTTTGTATGTTCTGAGCTCACATTGTGTTCATCTAGGTAACAGGTCAGCTGTTTTAGATGATTCTCTTTTCCTGGATTTTCCAACTATTCGTCACAAGCAGTGTGAGATGTTGCTACAAGGTGATATAGCTGGTCACCCTGTCCGATGTAGTGTGTGCTCATCTTACCGGCGGTCCACACTCTTGCCCCAAACCCGTTGTATGGCTAATCATGCTGAGTCCAATCGTGTAAACTATAGGTAAGCAACATTATATAGTAGAATGAACTTACTAATTCACCTTTGAACTGCATGTGTACAGGTACCAGCCTGTGCCACTTCTTGCGACCCGTCTTCTGAAGCTACGGAAGGAAATTAAGCGGAAGTCTATTCAGTTGTCCCGTTTGAAGGCAAAGGTCTCTCTTAACTGTGAAGCTTCTGGAGTAATGGTGGATGAACAGTTACACTCTGACTTAAAGGCCATCTGTGGCAGCCTACCAGATTCGACTGATGTTCTGAAAATGTATCCAAAGGATTCATTTTTCAACATTTTCTGGCAGCAGCAAATGCAGGCTGCTGCTAAAAAGGATGCCAGAATGATGCGCTGGCATCCCTTGATGATTCGGTGGTGCTTGTCACTACGGCATAAGTAAGTGTGTATGGTAAACAATGGACTCCTAATAATGTTTGCAACAAATGCAGGTCCAGTGGAGCTTATGAAGCCTTGCGTGATTCGGGATGTTTGAAACTACCATCACAGCGCACATTGCGTGACTATACCCACTATATTGAAGCAAAGTGTGGCTTTTCTGTGGAGGTGGATTTTATGCTTCAAAAGGCTGCTAAAGTTGAATCATGTCCAGAACGAGATAAGTGCACCATTCTTCTTCTTGATGAAATGTACATTAGAGAAGATCTTGTGTATAATAAGCACAGTGGCGAGATGGTTGGTTTTACTAACCTGGGAAGCATTAATAATCACTTAGCAGATTTTGAAAAGTCAGTTGTAAGTGGTCATGACAGCAGCCCTAGTCTTGCTAAAACTATGGCTGTGTTTATGGTGCGAGGCTTGTTCACAAGTTTGCAGTTCCCGTATGTTCATTTTGCTTGCACAAACCTTTGTGGAGACCAGATGTATGATCCTCTATGGGAAGCTATTTGGAGGATAGAAAATTGTGGGCTGAAGGTAAAATGTTTGCATTTAATGTGCAGTTAAGTTATCTTTATCTTTTATGTATAGGTATTGGGAGTAACTTTAGACGGCGCTTCTGTTAACAGGAGTTTAGTGAAGCTTCACCAATCACCATCTGATCCGATTCCTTATAGGACAAAAAATCCCTTTTCAGGGGATAATAGATATCTGTATTTTTTCTCTGATGTTCCTCATTTGGTGAAAACTGTGAGGAACTGTTTCATGTCTTCACGTCGGAGTCTGTGGGTTAGTGTTTCTAATATGTACACATGCTGCAAGTATTTTATTTTACTGTATGTTTAGTGCAAGGGAAAAAATATATGGTGGAGTCATGTGAAGAAATTCTACAATGAAGATTCTAGTGCTGGAATGGGATTAAGGATGGTGCCAAAATTGAAGTATGAACACTTACACATCAGTTCATTTTCTGCTATGCGGGTTGATCTTGCTGCGCAGGTACAGGTCCTAGCTGTATTATCCTTTACTAAAAGCACATTTTAATTGTAGGTGTTAAGTGAGTCTGTTTCACAAGCTCTGCATCTAACTGGTGGAGATGAGGCATCTGAAACTGCCCATTTTATCGGTTTGATGGATAAGTTTTTTGATGCTCTCAACGTGCACAACTTTAGTCATGGAGCAAGGGCATTGAAACCCTTCCAGATGCCGTATACATCAAGAACTGACTTTCGACTGAAGGTATGTTATGCATACATTATTATTGACTGAATTGTGTATACTTTTTTTTCTAGTGGCTAAAAGAAGACTTTTTGGGTTACCTAAAGGCCTGGAAAGCCTCAGTGGAACAGCGGATTGAGCTGACAAAAACAGAACAAAACTTGATGCTCTTAAGTGCTGAAACACAACTTGGCTTAGAGATGACCTGTATGATTTTTAGACTTTGCCATATAAAGTGCTTAATATTATGGTTTCATTTTTTACAGGTATGTCATTTTTGGAGTTGGTGCCCTACCTATTTTCAATGCCGGATGTTCAGTCCTTTCTCAGTCAGCGACTATGCCAAGACCCACTGGAACGTTTTTTTGGCTTACAAAGGCAGAGAGGTGGTGTCCATGAAAACCCTAATGTTGTTGAATTTGCTAAAAATACTCAAGCATTGAGAGTTGTCAAATCTGTTTGCAAGAGTTCGTCATTAGGAAACTGCCGCCGTGGACCCGTGGAATTGGCAAATATGGATGAGCTTTGTGAACCACTGCCTAAAAGGAGACGTACTTCAGGAAAGCGCTGTATGGATTAGTGTACTTTATAGTAAATGCAATAAATTGTCATTTCCTCTAGCAGCTGATCATGCAACTTCTAGACAACTCACGTCCTCTGCCTTAGAGCAAACTGAAACATCCAATGGAACAACCACATTAGGTATTGCTGGGTAATGTAATATAATATTGATATGGAATCAACAGATTTCTTTCAAACAGTGTCCAGCAATGCATCACATGACAATTCTCTCACTGTGACATGTGCACCAGTTATGGAGAACGAATGTTAGCCAGTCTTTTGTACTTGCACAATGACATACTTACATGTATATCTCCATCCATGCAGTGATCATGGGTAGTGCTCTGTATAGAGCAATGCATGCCTTGTTGGAGGATGACACAAGGCTTCTAAGCACCAATGCATCCGTTGCCATACACAAAATGGCAGAAAGTGCATGTCAATGGATTAGCGCACATCCCAATGAATCTAAATCAATGGAGACCACAGTCAGTTCAATGTTACAGAAATGCATGCCAAAGTCTAGAAGCATCAAGCAGCATCAAATGTGGTCACGTTATCACAAGCTGCGTATTTCACCTGAGTATGTAGGTGCGTGGAAAACGTTCCTAGATAATCTTGAGACTGTGCATACTGCAACGTTTTCCCCAATGGTTTACCAGTATGTTGGCCATTTCATGTTTAAAGAGATGGTGAAATCTCACTATGCAGTTCATACTTCTACAAATGCAGACTGTGGTCTTACATGTCCAGAAATGTATGCGCTTCGATATTCTGCAGGATATGTGCCTCGCGCATTGAAGAAGAAATTGGAAAGGTGTAAGAGCAAAAAATACCTTTTGAACTGTCTTGATGACATGCTGACCTCTGATGACGCTGTGCAATGCGATTCAACTGATTGGATTGACTGCATTGATCGAGGTGGCCTGACATTTGTAAATAGTCTCACATTTGAAGTTTTTATAGCAATGGAACTTGAAATTCGTAGCCAATTGCAAGGTTGTAAGCCTGTGAACTTCCTCACAGATATAGCACCTACAGTTAAGAACAATGAAGATGTGCTGTTCTTTTGGTCAATGCTAAGTTCGAACTGGGATGAGGAATCGAGCACAGCTTTGTTTCAAATGGTTGTGGATTTATGGTTAACTGTTCGTGGCTATTCATACACAAGTGCTTGGATAGAAAAGTACAAGGTTTCCCAAAAAAAATCAACGCAAAAGTCCAAAGGCATCAGGAAGCAGCTATAAGCTTTTATTTTTACATGTATATTGTATGTACGTGTGTAGATTATAGTGCATTTCTACGGATTCAGCTGCGAATGGCACGCGTTAATTAGTGTTAAGTGGGACCGTTGCCAATCCCTCTATATATTATCTCTGTTTAAACACGGGCCATTTTTTTTGGGTGGGGGCGGAGGGGGGGGGGGGGATATCCCACGGTACTCTACGGTACTTACATTTTATATAAGAACTTTGGAAGATTGGTCACCAGCATATCATCTTTGCAATGAGAATGATTCCATTTTCCTTATCCTTTGTTCCCCTCATCCCTCACATCTTGTCCCACACTTCCATGTCATAGTTTCCCTATTGAGTATGGAGCTATTACGTAGCGATTATAATAATAATTTGGTTTTACTGCTATGTTGTTTTTTGTGTGTAGATATCTCATCCAATTTACTTATCGAGCATGGAGAATGCTGCCTCGAAAGTGGCAGTGTCTTCACCTTCGATTTCACCAGTGTTTACAGAAGTTTACAACGAGCTTGATACGCCCATCCACATCACCTTCAACATTGATCGTAATGGAGCTGATTTTAGATAGATAAATAGAGACGTTCCGTACCACTAATATCACATACCCTTGCAATTCAAGAGTGTTGTCTCCATTGAATATTGTTACCTACGTTACTAGACATACTTTCTGTGAAACATATTAAGGCCCTGAATATGGCAGCTTTTAACATGGCGGAGCGAGGTTATTATCTTGAACGAGGAATACGTGAGGTACATCGAGGATTACTTCAAGATTACTTGAGGTTCATCTAGTTACTTGAGGTACAATTGAGGTACATCTTGGATCACATCTTGGATACTTTAGCATTACTTCAGAATTACGTGAGGTACATCTTCTAGGATTACTGGAGGTACATCGATTACTTCAGGAACATCATGCATGATCTAGGATTATTTTAACATTATTCCAAGATTACTTGAGGTACATCTAGGATTACGTCAAGATTACTTGTGGTACATGTATGTGAGAGGGGAGAGGATCATGTGAGAGGGGAGAGGATCATGTGGATCATGTGAGAGGGGAGAGGATCATGTGAGAGGGGAGAGGATCATGTGAGGATCATGTGAGAGGGAGAGATCATGTGAGAGGGGAGAGGATCATGTGGGCCCCTCACCAGTACTCAAGTGAGGCCAAAATGCTCTTTGTCACCATGGATACGCCCATCCACATCACCTTCAACATTGATCGTAATGGAGCTGATTATAGATAGATAAATGGAGACGTTCCGTACCACTAACAAAGTGTGACTTTGAAAATATCCCTAAGTGTACACACCCCATATAGCAGGACCATAAGGGTTAAACATAAAAAAGGGGGGTTACCCAATGCAGAGGTCACCCAGAAGACAGATACCAAGGGAGAAGCTTACAGGATGTTCTTACACAGAGATAATCTCATGCAGTGTCAAGGCTTCGAACAAAGTGTGACTTTGAAAATATCCCTAAGTGTACACACCCCATATAGCAGGACCATAAGGGTTAAACATACAAAAAGGGGGGTTACCCAATGCAGAGGAGAGGGCCTAATTTGGACTGTCAGTGAACATCGATCACACGCCCAGACAGCTATGGAATGGACCCTACTAGTACCTACGGTACCCTAGTCGGGCGGGCCCGGCCCGCCCGACTATTGCAGATAGCTGTGAAGCAGCACACACAGCTAACAGACAACTGGACCCTATGGCAGAATACAAGTATGTTAAAACTAGCAAAACATTGCACGCTTACTTTAAGCGCAAATGGTTGGAAGAGTATACCCTTGGTTGATATGGTCGCCTTCTAGACACGGAGCGTACTGTAAGTTTTGTGCATTGTTTGCAAGATTACCAGAAGGGAAGTCTCATGGTGGAGGGTTTCTCGGCAAACTTGTAACAATGCCATTTCAAAATTTTAAGAACGCCAAAGGGAAAGATGGCATTTTGGATACTCATGCCAAAACCATGAACACAAAATTGTCTGCAGTAAAAGCTTGTCAAAGTTTTACTCTTATGCTAATTCAATGATCAGTGCTTCACACCGTATTCCACCTCTTCTGCAAAGTGATGGTTCTTTTGCTATATCAAATGTTGAAAAATGTGAATTGCTTAATACATATTTTGCATCAGTATTTACTAATGATGATGGCAGTCACCACAGTGGTCAGTGGTCTGCTCACTCCATAGTGGTCTGCTGTGATGGTAGGGAGGTGAGGGGACATGAGGGACATGAGGTAGGGAGGTGAGGTAACTGTAGTGCTATTGCCGAGTGAGTCTTATAGCAAATCACAGCAATTGTATAATTATCAGCAGACTGCTATAAAAGGGCAATAATAGGGTTTATACATTTACCATAGGGCTGCAAACACCTATACGCATACGTAGATACACCAAAAATATATGTCCATATAGCATCGCTACACTATCTCCTGCACTCTCATCACCGAAGCTTCACCAACCAGAATACCAGCCATAACGGGAGGGGGCATGACGTTCCGCTAAGTTACGTTAAAGTGACGTAAACGCAAGACAACGGCCGGAAATTTGATCTCCCGCACGTGACGTGATTTGGAACTTGTAAGGTGAGACTCGTGTAAGTGGTGTTTAAACAAGTTGTGGAGTTAGTTATGCCTAGCCTAGCGCGTACGGGAAGCTACACACTACGCCGCCAAAGAGGTTTGCTTATTTGACTTGCAAGGCCCTAAGCGAACGTACTGTACGCCGGTTATTAAATGACTTATAATGCACTATCCCCTGCTGACGCTGACTTGTGTGTGTATTATTTTATATTGCCCTAGCGAGCGTACTTTAGGCTATCTTCGTTCTATGTCGGAAAGAATTTTTACTTTTTAATCTACTTTCTCTTTTTCACTCTAGCTCTAGAGGTTGCTGTGCTTTTCCCACTAGTGCCACTGGTATATTCTGTCCCTGGTTTTGGAACATTCAGCTTGTGATACCTAAGGTAAGGCTCCCATGAGGCTTTATTTAGAACCACATAAATAGGTGATGATAGGGTGTGGGGGTGTTTGGGGGGTGGTCAAGTGATGTGTGCAATATTTAAAAGCTACTATGTTAGTGACTACTGCCTGTCTGGTTACTCTGTTCCTGTTTGAAGAATTGGTCGTGGATTGAGCGCTTGGTGAGGCTAGCTCGGATGAGGCTTTATTGCTATTTGCTATTATTGCATCATGGTTAGGATGTTGGGGTGTGGGTTTGTGTATGTCTGGGGACGGGAAGCTTGTTTTGTGGATGGGTACATGCATGTGTGCCACGCCAGCTAGCTAGGCTATATAACAGTGGAGTGTGTGCGTGTTTTTATAAAGCCTGTACTGACAGTGACTACTGCTTCCTCTGTTCTGCCTGGTTACTCTGTTCAGTGACCATCGTAGCAGAGCACTCATGGTCCTTCTCTGTTTAATTTTTTTTAATGTGTGTGGGGGTGCTAATTGCGTCCAGCTAAGTTGTAGGTGGTTGTAAATGATGGATGAAGACAAGGAAGATGTCCAGGAAGTGGTGGAGGATGAAGACCAGGAAGATGTCCAGGAAGTGGTGGTAATGCTTCATCCATCCATGTCCATGTGTGTGTCAGACTACATATCATATAGGAGGTTGGGTTGGGCTTGGGGAGGGCAGCTAACTATGTTGAGAGCTTGAGCTTTACCGTTGCGTGGATGACATTTATGCTTGGTATGGGTCCCGTTATCTAAGGGAGGGGCCTGACTACATGAAGGTAACGTACTATGTTTGGGGCCTGTGGAAATGCATAGATAGATGTCATTTTTGTGCTTGACATGGGTCCTGACATCTCCTTTATCAACTAGTAGTAAGCTTAGGCCTTACCTGTAACACAAGTGGTCATGAGATGATCCCATAATCATCAAATACCCACATGATTCATGAAAGGTGAATATTATGATAGTGCTTTGTGTATATACATCAGTACGTAGTGTGTGCTAACATATTGGTCTGTATATGTACATGTGTGTGTAGATGTGTACTCATAAAAAAGAAAATGGTAAGGGACTTGACATTGTTTCTTTTAAGAAACAGGTGGCTGGGGTAAATTCATTATTACGTGTGTACACACTTGTCCCTTTGTATTTGTATTTCTTTAGCAGGATAGTAAGACATTAGCAGATGCTGATAAGAGATTAGCAGATGCTGATAAGAGATTAGCAGATGCTAGAAGAGATTTAACAGATGCTAGAAGAGATTTAGCAGATGCTAAACCATGATTTAGCAACAGCTCAAAAGGAAGGGGACGAAGACAATATTAAGCAATGCAAACAGGAAATTAAGCAAGGCAAAGAGTATGTAAAGCAATGCAGAAATGCAATAGCCAGTGCTCAGAAGTTTCAAATTGCTGCTCAAGAAGCTGCTTTAGAACAATATCCATGTAAGTTCATAAGTTGCAGTTTTATGGGAGAACATAACTCACTACAGCAAAATAATAATTCGTAACTGTCTTCTCCCGTTCTGGTACATAATGAGTCTTGTGTTTAAATTGTTCATTATTTACTTGCAACTTTTAATTTCCAGCTTCCAGGAAGAGGAAGAGAGAAGAGCGACGAGTAGATGATGCTTATAAAGGTATGTTGAATTTTGGACTCAGGTGACTTGCATATCCAATATATATTGTTGTTGGTATTGGTGGCCAATTAAATGGGGCTTATGAAACAAAAACCACTATTGTCATGGCAACCACTTAACCATTTGGGGGCAATTGTGGAGATTATAAAATGGGAGGAAGTTTGTTTGTATGTGTGCATACATGTACATGTGTATCAATAAATTTCACTATATTTTATAGCAAGAAAAGATCGTTGGGATAAACTGAATGAAGTGCTGAATAAAAGAAAAAAGAGCCAGGCTGTGGAAACTTGTGGCTTCTCATATGTTAGCTGGCGTGATGTGGTTCCTATTTTTAGGCCTATTCAAAAATTGCAATTCTCACTGAAAGAACTTCCAGCGAGCATTAATGTTGATGATTTGATGAAAGTTATCGAAAATTACAATCATCTCACCATGGGCAGTGATGTGTCAGAGTTGCAAGTGCTTTTGTTTATTAATGCAGTTATTTGTCACATTTGCAGTGGTTTTCAGAATCTTCAATTCAACTATGAGTGTGACGTCTCAGGGTTATACGTTCTTGCTTCAGGTCGTTTCGAACTCGTAATGATAAACAACCAGAAAACGATTTGTCTTACTGCAGCTAAGAAATTGGATTTGGAGCAGGGTGCAGCACAATGCCTTGTTGGCTGTGAAACTATTAGTGACCATCAAGGAAGCAACGTGGTGTATGGTATAGTCTCCAGCTATTTTCAGTGGATTTTTTATGCATCCAGAAATGATGGAATTTTTAAACATGAGACTTCTTCAATCGGCTGTAACGGCTTCTATCCAAATAATCGTCAAGAATTTGAAGTCCTGCTGAAAGATATTTACTCATTCATATGTATGGTGTTAGAATAATATACAAATGTCTCCCGCCAATATGATGTACAAGTTGTGCAATCCAATAGAATTAAATCAGCAATGCAATAGATTTGAAATGCTTATGATAAGCATAGTTGAGCAATGTATTGGGATTGAATTGCTTATAAAAAGCATAGTTGTGCAAACCAATAGAATCAGCAAACTCCATCTATCAGGCAAAATTGAAGACAATTCCTTTCAGACTCTTCTTATCAACAGTACAGTCTGTACCAGAGCAAGACTCAGAGCAGTATCAGCCAGTAATGCTAATGCCTGGTTGAGAGCTATTCCTTGCATACACAATGACTTAGCTTTGGAGCCTCAAGAGATGCAAGTCCTATTAAAATGGTGGCTAGGTCTACCTGTCTTCTCAGCTGACAGTAAATGTCCCTTCTGCTCAAGTGCCCTTGATCCAGATTGCCACCACGCCCTTACATGTCGTTCTGGAGGGGATGTCATTGCACGGCACAATAAGCTGAGAGACTGTGTTGCCAACCTGTGCTCCAAAGCATGCTTATCTCCTCAACTGGAGAAAGGTCCAGGCATAGACTTTTCTAGGCCAGCTGATGTGCTGGTGCCAAACTGGTCCCTCTCCAACCCTGCAGCTTTTGACCTGAAAGTCATTCATCCGCTTAATACGGACTTGATTCTGGAAGCGAGTTTGGCTTCAGGCAACTCTGCAGAGGTTGGTGAGATTGAAAAGCATGCCAAGAATGATCAGATGTGTGCAAGGTTGGGCTGGACATGTATTCCATTAGTGGTGGAAGTCTATGGTGGTTGGGGATGTGAAGCCAAAGAATGCTACTCTAGATTGAGCAAGAGGCTAGCTATGCAAGTGGGAATCTGTGAAACTGAGGCACTGTGCCAAATGTACTGTCTGCTGGCTGTCACACTGATGAGGCAGAATGCAAGAGCCATCCTCCTCAGATGTGCCCGTGCTCCCCTTCTTGAGTAGCAAACTATTGGAATTAAAATTTCTTATGATAATCATACTTGTGCAATGCAATAGAATAAAACCAATATTGGTGTCGAACATTTCCGCATGAATTATTAATTTCAATTATGTACCGCGCACGTGATTTCATTATAGTGTAATCCATTGCTGGGTGATGCGTAAGCGTGCGGTGAGGTCTCTGTGAATCCGTTTAGCATCGAGCTCCTTCTGTAATATACCACATGGTCCTTCGAGCCGAAGATGGCTGAACAGGTTGGAGCTAAAAAGAAACGAGTTCGCGCTGGACACAGAGCGTCCGCGTCGCCCAAGTTGAGTCGACCGACGAATCGCCGGAATTGAACGCACCGATGATGAACAGAATAGTTCAAACATTAAAAGAGAAGTTAGATATTATTCGAAAGCTTGACGAAGAGATCCTTGAGGCTATTTCCGAAGAAGAAGAAGAGATCAAGGACGAAATAGAACAAGCGGACATCTACCGCGAGAAAATAGACATGGCTATCATATCCATGCAAATCCGGATAGCAGAATTGGAGCGAGCCGAAACGCTGTCCTTGAGAAGTCACGAAACGCGACAGCAGGAACCTTCAACACAAGCGTCGCAGCAACGAGCTGATGCGAGAGATGAGGTTCGCGCGCCGTCTCAAGAAGACCACGAACGAACTCCAAGTCCTGAGCCAGCCAGAAGTATCACAGGAGCGCCGAGCGTTCGTTCAACGCCTGTGCCAGAATCCGGAAGAGGGAAGCTCCCGAAGGTAGTGCTCAAACGGTTTGATGGTCGCCCGACAGAGTGGGCCACGTTCTGGGACATGTTCCAGTCCTCAGTACACAATAACCCGGATCTTTCAGATATCGACCGATTCAACTACTTACACTCGTTGCTTGATGGCCTTGCAGCAAACTCCATCTCCGGTCTATCGCTAACTTCCGTCAACTACGCAGAAGCGATTGCTGTTCTCCAGAAGCGGTTTGGTAATAAGCAACAAGTCATCAATAAGCACATGGATGCACTCCTTGAACTTGAGGCAGTTTCATCAACGCGGGACCTGAAGAGGCTTCGTCATCTCTATGACCAAACCGAAGGACACATCCGAAGCTTGAAATCACTAGGCGTACCCTCGGAGTCGTACGGAAGCCTGTTGGCACCAATCCTGATGAAACGACTGCCCCACGAGCTTTGCATTATCATCAGTAAGGAAGTTGGCGCGGATTCCTGGAATGTGGATGAGATAATGGAGATTGCAGGGAAGGAGATAGAAGCACGAGAGCGAGCAAGTATGAACATAGAGGCATCCACAACACAAATGAAGAAGCCTAGCAGTAATCGTGAGCGAGCAACAGCATCAGCCTTAGTCGCAACCAGTCCTACCTCAATGCACTGCTACTTCTGTGGAGAACAACACCTAGCCTCATCCTGTACAAAGGTGACAAATCCAGATGCCCGTTTGCAAATACTACTGAAGGCTGGGAGGTGCTTTGTGTGTCTCAAGAAAGGACACATCTCAAGAGAATGCAGATCGTCACTTAAATGTGCAAGTTGTAATGGTAGACATCACTCTACTATCTGCAATAGCTCCAGAAGGACTAATCCTCCTACAGCAAGTGCTTCACCACAGCAAGCTCAAGCATCCACTTCTACTGTAACACAGCAGCCAAGAAGCAACACTTCTACCATGTCAATGTATGTTGACATGCGTACTCCTGTATTACTTCAAACAGCTACTACCATGGTGTATTGCAAGAACAGACCAGCTGCTCCAGTGAAGGCTAGGTTGATCCTTGACAGTGGAAGCCAAAAATCTTACATATCTGCGGAGCTAAGGGATATGCTGAACTTGCCACCGGAGCAGACTATAGCTGTGTCCATCAAGACATTTGGGTCAGAGGCAGAGAAGACGCAGATGTGTGATGTTGTCAAGATTCGACTGGCAACAAGATTGGGACCAGACCTTGAACTCACATCATATGTGGTACCCTTCATCTGCGAACCACTATCTGGACAGCCAACAGACATTGCAGTAGAACGCTTCCAGTACTTGTCTGGATTGGACCTGGCAGACCCTAATGACTCTTCTGAGAACCTACCAATCAGCATTCTGATTGGTGCAGACTATTACTGGAAAGCAGTAACGGGAAGAATCATTCAAGGAAGAGTTGGGCCTACTGCTGTTCAGACTAGATTTGGATGGGTGCTTTCTGGACCTACTCCTGGACTTATTGGATCTGAAAAAACCAATGCCCTCTGTTCTCACATTCTAAATGTGGGATGCTCTCCACGAGAAGACTGCGCCGACCTTGAGAAGAAACTGCAATCTTTCTGGGAACTAGACAGCTTAGGGATAAGGGAGGATGAAGACTCTGTGTATGGCAGATTCACTCGAAGCATCACATTACAGAATGGTCGCTATTGTGTTCAACTCCCATGGAAGGAGCCACATCCTCTACTTCCTGACAATTTTGAACTTTGTAAGGCAAGACTCTTCAACCTCTTGAAACGACTCCAGCGGACTCCAGACATCCTGGACCAATATGATGCAGTCATACGAGACCAGATGAAGAGTGGCATTGTCGAGATGGTAGCAGTACCAGGTGATGGAGCTGTTGGAACGACCCACTATCTTCCACATCATGCAGTTATTCGAGAGGACAAGCAAACCACCAAGTTGCGAATCGTGTTTGATGCCTCAGCACGAAGTAATGGACCATCCCTTAATGACTGTTTATATGCTGGTCCCACATTCGGGCAGAACATTTTGGACATCTTACTGCGATTCCGTCTTTACCATGTTGCAGTGACCGCTGACATAGAGAAGGCCTTCCTAATGGTGTCAGTAGCTGAACAGGACCGTGATGCATTGCGCTTTCTGTGGTTGGAAGACATCAAGAGTCATTTACTTCCCCCCCAGTGGACCAGACAGACAGGACCACTCGCACATTCTTGTGCACCCTCCTGAAGGTACAGATAGGTATGCAGAACTGTCAAAAGTGCTTGTTCTCAGGACAGTCTCTATGGTCATGAAACTGCTTGTACCACATGGACAGGTCATCAGCAAATGCAGCTGTCCCCATCAGAGCCTGCAGTGGTGCTCCAGCTTTTCAAATATGCCCCAAGGGAGATGGCCACCAACACCCCTGCTGGGTCCGAAGTAGACTGAAATATCCTAGAAGAGGGGTGGCTTGAGCGGGGCCTGCGGTGGCTCTGGGCTTTGGGGTGATGCTTTGTGTGGAGTATGAGGTTCAGCTGCTTGCTTAGCCACACCTCCTCAAAGTTGTTCGGCAGTGACTTATGGCTATGGCCTTGTTGGCCCTGTCAACAATCTGCCCCACATCAGTACTGTGATGATGATTTAATGAGGGCAGGCCCATTTCAATCTTTAATTGCAAACAGTAATATTCAAAATAACACAAACTACTGTAGTGGATACAACTTGCTTAAAATCCATCCTAATTTGTGTAAGTTCTGGCCTTTAACAGGTGGTCAAAAAGACTCTCTAAGAGTCTAAATACATTTTTACAACCTGGTGTGTATGCTATGTTAAATATATAAAACGTGCAAAATAAGGCACAGACAGCTTCATCGGGCTCCACTTCCACCAGAACAGATCCCTTTTCAATGGAAATGAAGGCTTGTGTTTCATTATATAAAATCGTAGGTTGAGGTACACAATCCTTCACTTGATCTTCCATTGTCTGGGTCCCCTATAAACAAAAAAACACAAACGTCACCTTAATAACACAAGCTGAGTTAGTGCGGATTTCGAAGTGAAACTGATCGACTTTGACCGGGCAACACAAGTTAAATCATATGAGAACGCTGACTTCTTCATGTACACCTTAGAACAAGATGGTAAAAGTTCTAATGATCTGGATTGGAAACAGCTTGGTTTATTGTTATTTACTTTGTCCTCTGATGTAAAAAAAGATCAGCAAGAACTTAAAAGACAAGATATACCAAAAAATCGAGAATCCTTTCTTGGGAAGCTGATTTGGGAGCATGAATATGAGGAAAAGGCTATGGTTTTGTGGATCAATAATCTTCTTCCAGCTCAGAAGAGGTCTCTTAAAGATGTTTTATGCAATCAGCATAAATGAAGTCCTGTGACTTTTCGTGGGTGTAGTAATTACTAATTGTAATCTTGTTCATTGAAATTAAAATTAAAATTTGTCCATGGTGAAAACATAAAAATTTTAATATTAAGGTGTGAAGGTCTCATGAAAAGTAATTTGATGCACGGCACAGGTCAGAGCCAATTCCAGGAAGCCTCATGCATACTGTTATAGCCTTTTTAATGCCTAGTAAACCACTGGAGGCACTCCATATCACACCCACTGGAGGCACTCCATTCACCCATATCACTCCCACACTCCATATCACTCCCACACTCCATATCACTCCCACACTCCATATCACTCCCACACTCCATCCATATCACTCCCACACTCCATCCATATCACTCCCACACTCCATCCATATCACTCCCACACTCCATCCATATCACTCCCACTGGATGCACTCCATCTACCCATATCACTTTCACTGGGAAGGCACTCCATCCATCACTCCCACTGGAGACTCCATATCACTCCTACTACGGCAATGTGGTGTGAACATCACAGCAGACCACTGTGGAGTGAACATCACAGCAGACCACTGAGATAGGGGGAAGGCTTTTAACATGGCGGAGCGAGGTTATTATCTTGAACGAGGAATACGTGAGGTACATCTAGGATTACTTCAAGATTACTTGAGGTTCATCTAGTTACTTGAGGTACAATTGAGGTACATCTTGGATCACATCTTGGATACTTTAGCATTACTTCAGAATTACGTGAGGTACATTTTCTAGGATTACTGGAGGTACATCGATTACTTCAGGTACATCATGCATGATCTAGGATTATTTTAACATTATTCCAAGATTACTTGAGGTACATCTAGGATTACGTCAAGATTACTTGTGGTACATGTATGTGAGAGGGGAGAGGATCATGTGGATCATGTGAGAGGGGAGAGGATCATGTGGATCATGTGAGAGGGAAGAGGATCATCAGAGGATCATGTGAGAGGGAGAGATCATGTGAGAGGGAGAGATCATGTGAGAGGGGAGAGGATCATGTGGGCCCCTCACCAGTACTCAAGTGAGGCCAAAATGCTCTTTGTCACCATGGATACGCCCATCCACATCTCCCAACTTCTTTATGTAAATTATTATAGAGAAATGGTGTAGTATGAACTGTTGAAAATAGGAGGTTGATAGCCTTTAGCCTTCGGGAGATATAGCGATTCAAACGCAAACGTTATAACAGGATTATTTTATAAAACATAGGAAGTTTTCGCGGAAACAGTTTCATATTATTTATATACCATACTTAATGTACACCAATAAATGATTAAATGATGAATTTTCTTCTTACCCATTTTTGGGGTTGTACTGTGTTTTCACATGTGATAGAAATAGTGTGGTACTTTTCATGTTCTTTTAAAACATGATGATGAAATTAGAAGAGGACATGGACAAGCTAAAGGAGAAGCTGGAAAGAGAAAAGGAGGAGCTGAAAAGACAAAAGGAGAAGCTGGAAAGACAAAAGGAGGAGCTGAAAGGGGAAAATGATGAGCTAATGCAGGCTGGAAATAACGAGGTACAAGTTTGTTGTGGGCTATGATATCAGGGTGTATCTGCTTTTATTTATGTTCTACACCTAGGCCATTGTGCAGACCATTGCAGAGAAAGAGAAACAGCTGACAACGATAATGATTTTGCAGGAGGAACAGATGAGAAAGGAAATTTTGCTGGAGGAACAGATGAAAATGATAAGGAAGCAGCTAGCTGAGATGGGGATGAAGGAAATTTTGCTGGGTATGACGAAGTTAGGTCCCGTTCATCGTGGAGTAGCATGCATGAACACACCAATTACCATTTACATGTACACTATAAGTGACCACCTCATCCAGTGTGGTCATCATCCAGTGTGGTCTTCATCCAGTGTGGTCATCATCCTGTGTAGTCATCATCCATTTGGTCATCATCCTGTGTGGTCATCCATGTGGTCATTATTAAGGAAATTTTACTGGGTATGATGAAGTTAGGTCCCGTTCATTGTGGAGGAGCGAACACACCAATTATTTACATGTACACTATAAGTGACCATGTGGGCTTCACAGTGAGATTGGTAGCACTGAACTATGACATTGCATGTGTAGCCAGTATACATGTACGTCTCTACAGGTATCAATAATTTGTAATGCACTGTAATCTATACCTACATGTATACAACAACAACAGTTCAATAAAACTTTGACAATAAATACAGCATACAACAAACCGTAAGAGATAGTGTCCTCGAGGTGTCTGTATTTCAGGGAGTCCGCATTTCGAGATTCCACTGTATTTCAAATCAATGCAGAAAAAGGACTGTCTATTGATGTGTCCATTCATCCATCCATTCATAGATTCTCCTTTTAAGAAACCAAAGGAAAGGGTTGGTTCATCTGTGCTGCAACACAGGACTCAGCTACAACAACCACGAGGTAAGAAGCTGAAGAAGGGATATGAAAGAACCCCAGGAGTTGTACATGTATAAGTAGGCTCCACAAAAAATCATGTTTGTAGAATCGTAAATACGGTGCTTGTATGTACACTAGCACTGTTCAGCGTGCACAAAATGTGTACATGTGTTTATAAACAACGGATGGTTTTTATTGCCTATCAATGCAGTAGGTAGGTTCCACACATCTATAGATAACCAAGCCATTTGCTCGCGGTATGTTCCACATACCTTACCAGTGTGCTACAAACAGAGGAATCTCTTATCTAACCGACTTTAAAGTTATTAGGTTCTAATGACATGCAGCTAAAAATAGCAAAATATGGGTCAGTTTCCGAAAAGTATAAAAATGCTTCATATTTGAATCGCTAAAACTCCGTAAAGGTTTAAGCTATCAACTTCCTATTTCGAACACTTCTTGCCACACCACTTCTCTCTACGAAAATCGATTGTGGTGGCTTACCCTTGCTCCTTGCCGACGTTACAAGGCACAGTACCCCGAGGGGTTCAAAATCCAGGTCCCTGCAGGAATGTCCAAATCACTTCAAAATCGATATGCACGTAAAGGAGTTCTGTCACTATTGATTTCTGCAGATCGTTGATTTTTACCTCTTCGGTGAAGTGGGGGGCAGCAAGTTAGGGTGTTTTGATGCCAGTTGTACGCATTGAGACCACGCTGAACAGCCAACACATAGCTTAGGATTTACACACACATGTGAATGGTTAATAGTGGAGCAGTTTATGGAGCTACCCTTTCTGTGGTCCAGGGAACAAAAGCCGAGTGACCACACAAAGCATGTGTGTGTGTGTGTGTGTGTGTGTGTGTGTGTGTGTGTGTGTGTGTGTGTGTGTGTGTGTGTGTGTGTGTGTGTGTGTGTGTGTGTGTGTGTGTGTGTGTGTGTGTGTGTGTGTGTGTGTGTGTGTGTGTGTGTGTGTGTGTGTGTGTGTACATGCCTTTACGTGTGTGTGTGTGTGGCATGTGTGACTGTGATAGAGCGTAACCCTACCCTTTAGGGGTTCACTGTTTCAAAACTCCCTTCTTTACAACAGTCACTTACATATTTATACACATTTATAAACAACAGGTCAATAAGAGTGTCATAACCCCTTATGAATTAGGTCATGACACCTCTTTGCAGCCTTGTAATACCAATGAAAGTAAGTTCAGTACACAGTCTGTCACACTCCACCTCCCTACTCTGGCAACAAGCTAGGTTGTTGCCACCCTGGACAGAGTATATCATCATTCCTATTACTTGTTCCTGATCTGTGTACAATAATCTGTCCAGCCATTCCAACGAATGATGATCTGTTTGGATCACGAACTTTCTCCCCAATGAGTAGACCCAAAATTCACTAATAGCAAACTTTATAGCCAAACCTTCTATCTCCACTGTCGAATAACACTCTTTGGATTTTTCTGCTGTAGTATCTCACTGGGTGCTCCTCCCCATCTTCTCCAATCTGACTTAAAACTGCTCCTCCCCTGTCCGAAGCATCTGTTTGCAAAATTAAAATTAAAGTTTTTAAGAAGTTTGGACTGCTCAGAATAGGCCTTTTACACAATCGGTTTTTGAGCGCTTCAAAAGCATGGTTACATGCTTCACTCCACTGCACTACGTTCGGTGCAGACTTTCGAGTCAGGTCTGTCAATGGTGCTGCCACTGTTGCATAATCCGGGATGAATCTCCGGTAGTAACCAGTCAAAGCCTGTCACCTGAGTCTTGGTTTTTAATCTGACAAAAGATTGCACTGCCTCCACATTGCTTATTTCTGGCTGAATCATTCCATTTCCAACCACATGTCCCAGGTAGACACACACACTGCTTCATACCAAACTGACATTTCTTAACCTTCACAGCTAGCCTTGCTTCTCCGATACGGGTTAGAATCTCCCGCAATTGCTTCAAGTGATCTTCCCAAGTTGTGCTGAAAATGACCAAGTCATCCAGATAAACCGCAGCAAACTCTTGTCAACCCTTTATCAGTTGGTCCATTAATCTCTGGAATGATGCTGGCAAGACCAAATGGCATCTCTTGGTCAGATGGTTGTATGCACATTTGTGTTTGTGTGCACTTTTGTGTGTGCACATGTGTGCACGTATGTGTGTGTGTGTGCATGTGTTCACATGTGTATGCATGTGTGTGCACGTATGTGTGCGCATGTGTGCACGTGTGTGTGCACGTGTGTGTGTGCACGTGTGTGTGTGCACGTGTGTGTGTGCACGTGTGTGTGCATGTGTGTGCACGTGTGTGTGCACGTATGTGTGCACGTGTGTGTGTGCACGTGTGTGTGTGCATGTGTGTGTGCATGTGTGCATGTGTGTGTGCATGTGTGTGTGCATGTGTGTGTGTGCATGTGTGTGTGTGTGCATGTGTGTGTGCATGTGTGTGTGTGCATGTGTGTGTGTGTGCATGTGTGTGTGTGCATGTGTGTGTGTGCATGTGTGTGTGTGCATGTGTGTGTGTGCATGTGTGTGTGTGCATGTGTGTGTGTGCATGTGTGTGTGTGCATGTGTGTGTGTGTGCATGTGTGTGTGTGCATGTGTGTGTGCGTGTGTGTGTGTGTGCATATGTGTGTGTGTATGCATGTGTGTGTGTGCATGTGTGTGTGTGCATGTGTGTGTGTGCATGTGTGTGTGTGCATGTGTGTGTGCATGTGTGTGTATGCATGTGTGTGTGTGCATGTGTGTGTGTGCATGTGTGTGTGTGCATGTGTGTGTGTGCATGTGTGTGTGCATGTGTGTGTGCATGTGTGTGTGTGCATGTGTGTGTGTGCATGTGTGTGTGTGTGCATGTGTGTGTGTGCATGTGTGTGTGCGTGTGTGTGTGTGTGCATATGTGTGTGTGTATGCATGTGTGTGTGTGCATGTGTGTGTGTGCATGTGTGTGTGTGTGTGCATGTGTGTGTGTGCATGTGTGTGTGTGTGTGTGGGTGTGATGATATAAAGAGCACTCTCTCATGCTGATGTTGGAAGGTTCCCAAAGGGGAGGAGTCTACATACTGTCCAATGCCTCTCATGATCTCATCAAAAGCCTATGGTCTGCAGATGGACACTTTTGTGAGGTACACTGTGTGCATGTATGTGTGCAATTTGTGTGTATGTGTGTATGCATGTGTGTGTGTGTGCATGTATGTGTGCAATGTGTGTGTGCATGTGTGTGTGTGTGTTGTGTGTGTGTGTGCATGTATGTGTTCATGTATGTGTTCATGTGTGTGTGCATGTGTGTGTGTTGTGTGTGTGTATGTATGTGTGTGTGTGCATGTGTGTGCATGTGTGTGTGTGATTGTGTGTGTGTGTGTAAAGAGCCTCAATAGAGGGGAGGTGTATGATAAAGAGAGGGGTGTGGTCAGCAGAGAATGGAGATCTGCAGCAGCTATAAGTTGTGTATACCCTATA